>JAULCC010333454.1:0-11821 GCA_032358795.1 Nuttallia obscurata | reverse complement strand
AGAGGTTAAATGACAACATTTTAGGTGTCATGCAAAACAGTGTCATGTAAATAATACATGGTGTCATAGTGTCACACAAGACATTGCCATGTAAATGTTAAATGCTGTTATAGTGTCATTAAATGGCTACATTTCAGGTGTCACACTAAACAATGTCATGTAGATGTTACATGATGTCATACTATTGTGTCACTCAAAACAATGCCATGTAAATGTTAAATGGTGTTATAGTGTCATTAAATGGCTACATTTCAGGTGTCACACTAAACAATGTCATGTAGATGTAACATGATGTCATACTATTGTGTCACTCAAAACAATGCCATGTAAATGTTATATGGTGTTATAGTGTCACACAAAACAATATAAATGTTACATTTTGACATAGTGTCACACAAAACAATTTCATGCAAATGTTACATGGTGTCATATTGTCACACAAAACAATGTCATGTAATTATCACATGATGGTATAGTGTCAAACATAACAATGTCATGTAAATGATGAATGGTGTCATAGTGTCACACAAAACAATGTCATGTAATTATTACATGGTGGTATAGTGTCACACAAAACAATCCAATGTAAATGATAAATGGTGTCATAGTGTCAAACATAACAATGTCATGTAAATGATAAATGGTGTCATAGTGTCACACAAAACAATGCCATTTAATTATTACATGGTGGTATAGTGTCACACAAAACACTGCAATGTAAATGATAAATGGTGTTAAACAAAACAATGTCATGTAAATGCTTCATGGTGTCATAGTGTCTCACAAAATAATGTCATGTAATGATTACATGGTGGTTTAGTGTCACACAAAACTATTCCAAGTAAATATTACATGGTGTTCTAGTGTCACACAAAACAATGCCATGTAAATGTTACATGGTGTCATAGTGTCACACAAAACAATACCATGTAAATGTTACATGGCATCATAGTGTCACACAAAACAATACCATGTAGATGATACATGGTGTCATAGTGTCTCACAAGACAATGTCATGTAAATTTACTTGGTATCATTGTGTCACACAAAGCAATGCAATGTTATTGTTAAATGGTGTCATAGTGTCACACAAAACAATGCAATGTAAATGTTAAATTTTGTCATAGTGTCTCACAAAACAATGCCATGTAAATATTACATGGTTTCATAGTGTCATAGAATTTGGACCACTGCTTAACCCCTGCATGATCGTAAGAGGCGACTAATAGGGTTTTAATGTAAACTGGAGTTTCTGTACTTTTGATTTTCCAGCAGCTATTAAGTTGTAAGATCCATACCCCATATTTTTATCTCGATGTAAATGAGATGTGGATCCAACAAGTTTTTTCCCGAATGGCGCCATATAACCTATACAGTGTTGCGGTGCCGTAAAACCCAACTTAATTAATAAATCATAGTGTCTCACAAAACATTGCCATGAAAATGTTAAACGATGTCATAGTGTCTCACAAAACAATGCCATGTAAATATTACATGGTTTTGAAGTGTCTTACAAAACAATGCCATGTAAATGTTAAATGGTGTCATATTGTTACTCAAAACAATGATATGTAACAGTAAACATTAAATGGTGTCATGCATAGTGTCACACAGTAGTGATATGTCAATGTTATATAGATTTATAGTGTCACACAAAAACCATTTCATGTAGATCTAATATGGTTTATGACTTTTACAAACTTTCTGATCCATACCTCATTTACATCCAGATAAGAAAAGATGAGTTATGGCTTCAGAGGAACCCTCTAGAGAATATCCTGGAGCCACATGAGGTGTGAAATAAGTCAAAAATGCCACATGTCTCCTGAAATCTGCACAACTTTATAATTATTCTACAAATATGATGCAATCTTCTTCAAAATCTAGAAAGTTGGAAATATGAAACCTATATGTTGCTGATCAATATGAACATTATTTTGATTTGGCTTACAATTTCAGAAACGCTGGAGCCCATTTTCCAACAGCTTCAGAAGCTAAAACTGGACAAGAGCCCATTTGTTATCATCTCTGTGATTGGTCAAGAGCTGCTACAGGCTGGCCACTACCATGCCTCAGTACAAATGCTGGAAGCTGCGCTAAAAATAGGAACATGTAGTCTGAAGCTGAGGGGTTCCGTGTTTTCAGCTCTCAGCAGTGGTTACTGGGGACTGGGAAACATCGACAAAGCAATAACTTTCATGCAGAAAGACTTACAGGTGGCAAAGAGTCTTGGTACGTAAAAAAAATATTTGGAGTTTCTGATATTAAAAGAAAGATATGAAATTTAAAGCATGTAAAACTGAAAAGGTGGATCATATAACCTGCACTTTGTTTTCGCAACTAAAAACCCAATTAAAATGATTTTAATAGAACCTTTAGTGGTCCATGTCCAGGTATGAAAGGGATTTTATAAAGCTTTACATCAAATCAGTTTTAAAGGAACACAATCAAGGTTTTACTATAAATGAACTGGAATTGTGCCTATTAAGTATTTAAATTTATTAGACAATCATTCTGCTCATGTCCCTTTAAATAAAATCAGCATGCCATTTTAAATCTTAAATTGTCAAACTGATATTCTGTTTCTCATTATAGTAATTATTTATGGACTGAAAATACACTTTGTACTTAGATATCAATGAGTCATTGATCATGAATGTCACTCATTATTGAGTACATGTAAATGATCTCAGACTGGTTCCAAATTGTCGCAATATAAGTATATGTCTATAACAAATAATCATTTGAACCAGTCTGGTGTTTATTCATGACTGGTGACTCTTCTACCCGTGGAGATAACAATTGGCCTTATCAGGTTATCAGGGAGATGACACAACGGGTCTGAACAATACCCGCTATAGATTGATGTCAGAGTTAGGCCCAAGCTTAAAATTATCCTGGCGTTAAAATGTCGGGTAGGGAATAAATAAGAGGTTTTACAACAGTTTTATGCTTGCTTAGGAATTTTAAAGGACTGTTATCAAGTCTTTGTTACTTGCTCTGGGGACAATAATCATAAATGATAATCAAAAGATAGTCTGGTCTTATTTCTCTGTATTATAAGTCACTGTGATTTTGCTTCAACTATTCCAGTTGCAAAAAAATTGTGACCAAATGCTAAATATGATAGACTTGAATATTGAATTTGAGATTTGAAATATTTGTTTTAGTTTAGTAGTACAGGACTTATCAATATATCAAACTGTGTACGATGGTTAGAATTTGAAGTAATCATTGTATCAATATTTAGTAATTATTTAAAGTAATAACTGTATCAATATTTAGTAATTTATGCATTAAAAAGATGTTAACTTACCTACATTTGTGTAGTGGTTCATATCGGTCTGTCTGAACCATTGGTTACATATTGTGTTATGACAGGTGATTACAGGAATAAATAAATTATTGCATGTTGGAAGCAGTACAGACTTGCTATCTGATAGTAACAAATGCGCCCATTGGATCAGAATCTGCTCTGGCTATACATTATATGATTTAAATTTACTTCTTAGCCCTTTCTAGGCCAAATTTAAAAATGTTGTCTGCTTAAATTAATTATTTTATAATAGTTTATTAATTTTGACTGGGTAGTGAGGAGTACAATGTAGAATTTGAAGAAAGTTCATTCAGTCTTACTTGAGCTCAGACCAGTTTAGTCATTATATAAATACCTCTAATAATAGGAAAATATGGACTTAATGGAAGAGCATGTTCTAGCTGAGGAACAAGTTTAACCCTTTAAATGTAGGACCCGAATAGTGACTACCTACTTTTGCAAAATGCAGCCTCTCATCTGAGATCCAAACTGTTTGCCACTTAGATTATATTTCTTGAAAAACAACACAGAAAAGGCCAATTTGGAATTGTAGCAGATGACAGCATTTCCAGCAGATGACAATTCAGCAAAGAAAAGATTAATATCATGTCCATAAGCAAGACACTTTATGTACAATGCTTAGCACTGGTTGTTAGTTCTAAAGTACCTTATGTTCATTGCGTTTTCCTTACAATTAATGCAAACTTGATATATTTTAAAACCCTTTCATTGCTAAATTGTCGTCAATGTTTTTGTCTGCCAAAATTCTAAGTTTCGCCTTTTTGCTTTTTCAAGAATTATAATCTGAATTACAAACAGTTTGGATCTCAGATCAGCAGCCACAAAGTGGTGGTTGCTGATCTAGATCCAAACTGTTTGCATATTAGGTTATCACTATTTGGTCCGGGCACTGACAGCATTTAACTAAAATATGGACTTTGCCAAGAGCCACAGCATGTGACTTGACCGTCAATGAGAAAAATCCATGAGGCAAAGCAGTTTTATTTTTGAAACGGTAACCAGTATTTTTTCACCTGTGATCAGATAAAACCTCAAACAATTATAGACATAATGTCGGAGTAACTTAAAGGGATTAAGCCATTATGGTAGTTCTAAACTTGAGTGTGGGTTGATTGTGTTTGAAGGCCAATACAAGGCTGTTGGCCATGAAATTTAAGTCCATAGGTACAATCCACATGTTATGTCAAATTTTGTATGATTATTTATAGCCACTTAAGTAATCCTGCTTGGTCTAATTTTTAGCTGAAAGAAATTCTATTGTGGATATTTAAGTGCCCCCATGAAGAGTGTCTATAAATATTGTTGTTTAGAACAACATTGGTTTGGCTAACAGGAAGACTGCATGGTTTAATGGGATTTCAAGAGATTATTCTGCAACTGAATTAACACCTATAAACTTTTCAGATTGTGCACAGTGTAGTGGTCTTGATCCATATTAGGGTATAAATCTTTCCTGAGGATGGAATCTTTATTGTGCTCAATTTTTCATGCATTTCATTAGTTGGAATTTATCATGTGATTTAATGTAGCCAATCACAGTCACAGATTTTCGAGAATTTAGTGGAACACCCCCATAGTCAAGACACTTTTACAACTGCTGTCTCATATCTTCAGACTTATATATAATATAAAATCAAAAACCCCAATGTCATCAGTTCATTGAATCCTTCCTGGACTTACTTAATTCCACTGGGGTCTGAAGCAATATAAAGTGTCTGTTTGGTTTAATATACTGCACAGTCCTATATTCTGGCCCCATGTTAACAAAATGATTTTTAGTCTCACCTGAGTTTGAGATTAAAACTGTTTTCTCCAATTGTTTTGTAATTTTAACCAAAGCAACAAGATGAAGTTCTTACTGAGACTGAAAATCAATACAAAATACACTTTGCCTACTGAAAGTTCACTTTCAAACGTCCAATTCAGATATATATGACAATAAAATTTCATTCTCAAACTCAGCTGAAACTGAAAATTGCTTTGTGAACACTGGGACTGAATAGTGTGACTTAATAACCCACCCGGTCTGAGCTCTTCAAAATTTTCAAGTGAGAAAGCCTTTCAGCTGGCTTGTGGTAGGTCAGTGGTTCTACCCGGGTGCGCTCTGTGCCTGAAATAGTGTAAAGAGGTCCCCCAGGGTCTTCCTCCACCTGTTATGAGCTGGACATCACGATATGACTGAAATACTGTTAAAGCAAAGTTAAATTCCTATCAAACAAACTAACTTAAAAACCAAAATGAACAAAAAATTCAGTATATTTATATCAGTGCATTAATAGAATTGATATGGATAATAGATGTTTGAATTCAGCTGTAGAATTATTATTTGATATCTATTTACAAGATCTATTTTATTATACAGGTGATGCAGAAGGGGAGTGCAGGGCCTATGGCAATCTCGGTTCAGCTTATTTCTCAAAAGGACATTACAAGGAAGCATTGTCACATGACAGATTTCAGCTCGTGCTGGCCATGCGGCTCAAAGACCGCCAGACTGCTACTATTGCCCTTGGGAGACTGGGACATGTCTACACAGCAATTGGAGATTATCCAAACGCCCTGCAGAGTCATAAACAGTCTGTGCTTTTACTGAAACAGAGCAACGAGAAACTATTAGAAGCACGTGAAATTGGCAATGTGGGGGCAGTGTATTTAGCAATGGGAAATTTTGAAAGTGCTGTTGAGTGTCATTTAGAGCATCTGAAAATAGCCAAAAGCCTCAAAAACAGTGTGGAGGAAGCAAGAGCTTACAGCAATCTCGGTAGTGCATATCATTACAAGCGGAATTACGAAAAAGCAATAGTGTATCATAAACAAGTGCTAAAATTAGCTGAACAAAAAGGAGATAAATCTCTTGAAGCTCGTGCGTATGCAGGATTAGGACATGCAGCACGATGCAAACAGGATTACAGCATGGCAAAGACATACCATGAGAAACAGCTGGATAATGCGTTACAAACTCGTGACAAAGTGGCCGAGGGGAGGGCATGTTCAAATCTAGGAATCATATTTCACCAGCTAGCTGAATTTGATGCTGGCTTGAAATTGCACAAGGTTCATTTGACTATAGCGAAAGATTTAGGAGATCGTGCTAGTCAGGGCAGAGCTCTGGGTAATATTGGAAACGCATATTGTGCAATAAATGAATATGAACAAGCAATAAAATACCACAAACAGGAGTTAGCAATATCTACAGAAGTGAACGATCGGCATTCAGAAATGTCTACACATGGTAACCTTGCTGTAGCATATCAGGCACTGAAGATGATGGACAGTGCGCATCAACATTACGTTGCTCATTTGAATATTTCGCGTGAACTCAAAGACCCGCAGAGTGAGGGCAGGGCAGTGTGCAATTTGGGTAATTTTCACAGTTCTCGTGGAGAATATACAAACTCAATCCCGTATTATGAACAGTACTTAATGTTATCTCAGGAACTGCATGATGCGGAGGCAGAAGCCAAAGCATGTTTTTGTCTTGGGTACGCGCATTTTGCTTTGGGGAATTATTTAGAGTCAGTGCGATATTATGAACAAGATTTGTCAATTGCTCAAGAGCTGAAAGATCAACTGGGAATTGCCCGTGCTTATTGCAATTTGGGCTTAGCCCATAAAGCGCTGAACAATTTCACAGAAGCACTGGAGTGTCAAAAGAAGTGTTTGAATTTGATGACTGTCTTGAAGAATCTCAAGGGAAGGTTTAGGTCCATGGGGAATATAGGTGATATTCACCTGAAGACAAATAACACAAGTGAAGCTATCAAATTTTATAATCAGCAATTGCAGCTAGCAAAACAGTGTAACAATAACGACATGTTGGCAACAGCCAATGGGGCCCTTGGAGCAGCCCACAGAGTGTTGACTCAGTATGATAAAGCGCTAGGCTTCCACACTCAAGAACTAAGTATAAGACAAGATATGAAAGATCTTAAAGGAGAATGTCGGGCTCACGGCAACCTTGGTAGTGTTCATATGTGTCTTGCCAAATATATGAATGCCTATAAATGTTATGAGGAGCAATTGGAAAAAAGCCGAGAACTGCAGGACAGTGCTCTGGAAGCAAATGCCTGTGGCAATCTCGCCATTACTAAGATGAACATGGGTAATTTCGAAGAAGCAATTGGTTTGTTTGAACAGCAGTTAGCAATGTTAGAACAAGTTCATGGAAACAATGCAACCTATGATAAAGGTCGTGCATTTGGAAACCTTGGGGACTGCTACGAAGCACTTGGCGATTTTGACGAGTCAATAAAGTGTCATGAACAGTATCTAGCCATTGCTCAAAGCTCAGGGAACCTGTCAGATCAGGATAAAGCATACAGAGGACTGGGTAATGCCCATAGGTCTGTAGGTAACCTTCAGCAGGCCCTCGTGTGTTTTGAGAAAAGGTTGGTAGTGGCCCATGAGTTGAATAGTCCTGCCGCTAAAGCATCTGCTTACGGGGAGCTTGGCTGCTTACATAGTCTTCTGGGGAACTTTGAGCAGGCGATATCATGCCTACAGCATCAGTTGAACATTGCACAGGAAATGAAGGACAGTCTGTGTGAGGGTGAAGCGGCTTGTGGGCTTGGTGGGGTTTATCAACAGATGGGGGAGTATGAGAAAGCTTTGGAGTATCATGAGATGGACTTGAAAATATCTGAGAAGACAAATAACATGGCTTGTCAGTGTATGTATATCTTTCCATAAGTATGATTTGTTAACACAAAAGTCAATAGTAGTTACAGGATTTAGTTATCTTACACTAAAGCTATTAGTCATCTAAGGATTTAGTTAAAACTAATGCAAAAGTCATACGTAAATCTTGTGTAAACTAATGTTTTAAAAAAAGGTAAAAGGTTTTTAAAGGACCACAAACTGTTTTCTTATTTAATTGCCTCTTAAAAGAGAATATAAAGAAAACTGAGGCTGCATTATTACTCAATATGATTATGTAGTACTACTAAAGACTTAACTTAATTGTATTTTGAATTGTGTGACCATGTACATATAAATGACAGATTCAGCATAGATCATAATATTTACTGCCCTGTTTTAGTTGTAAAATCAGTTTTGTTTCCACTCTATTGATTTAAGTCTTACTGCATTCTTCAATATTAGCCACAAGCCTGAATTGATTTAGTTTTCTTCAATATTAGCCAGCGGAGGAGGAGATTGTTCAAAGGAAACTAAAAGAACTGACAGGCTTTGTACTTTATATCAATCTTTTTTAAATTCAGACTAGCCCTAGGAACAAGGACTGAATTAAGTAATAGATTAACAAGGAAACTACCAGTCAGAACAAGGTGTCAAGAACAGTAATAAACCTAATAACAAACTCACAAAATTATCAATAAGATGTTTCTTGATGTATGTATTTGATTTTTTTCCTTCAGTTAGTTAGTTTTTCCACTGCTATTTTAATTAACCCCAGATATTGAGTAAATTCTGTTAACAATGTATTTGAATTAACATTTTGATGCATTTAAATCATTTTATTGGTTGATTGAACTTGTGCTATCAAAATTTCAATATGTTGAATTGATTTTTGTCTCTGTGTGTTGTATGGATTTAATTATCCAAAAGTTGGCGTGTTTACTGTTTTGACAAATGAAATTGATTGGTTTCATAATAAACATAGAATTTTTACAACTTGTCAATTTGATATTGCAGGTCGGGCCTACGGCAACTTAGGTTTGTCGCACGAGTCGCTTGGAGACCATAAGAAGGCCATTGAGTATCAGGAGCAACACCTCAGTATTGCAGCACAGATGAATGACAGAGTTGCAAAGACTTTGGCTTACAGTAGTCTTGGTAAATAATGTATTGACATGTTTTTGAAAAATATATAATAACCACACAAACTTTATAACGGAGGTATTAGTGCATCATTCTGTACTAAGAGCAAAACTAAGGCTTCATGCAGTTGAATATGGATCTGGGTCCGAAGTTAAAAATAAAACTTTCTTGAGCATGGACTCATTTTCATTCTCAGAAATCTGTAACTGTGGCTGGCTAAAACAAATCGTGTGATTATTTTCAGCCAATGAAATACATGTATGCTTGAGCTTGAGAAAGAATCCATTTTCAGAAAAGTGACCTTCTTTGTACACTTAGTATCGGTTTTACCAAGGAAACAAACACTAGAGTGTTTCTATAAGCCAAATGCATTCAAGGTTATTGAGCAAAATTATGATAACCGCAAAATGATAGATGCACTTGTTGTAATATTGTTTTCCAACAAACAATTAAATTCCTAACTCGTACTTTCAGTGTGGCAAAGTGTTTTGAGTTCTAGTCTAAATTGTTCATATAGATCTAGGTATTCTTTCTACCAAAATATCCAAATTAAACCCATGTGCACATGCAGCACAGCATACCAAATGCCCCTTCCAATGCCTTTAACTAATAACTATTTTGTCAGACTGTACAGAATTTCTTTCAGATGATTAGCATATTGCTTATATGGACTAAAACTATCCTGACAAAATAGCTGAACCTGTTCCAACAATGCTTTTAGTGTTTGATTTGTGTTGAACAAAAATATTGAACAGTAGCAAACTCTTTGAGTCGACCTAGTTTTTCTGGCAGCTGTTTCGGAGCCTGTCAAACTGTATAATGACTGGAGTCAATGTCATCTCCAAAATTGTGTGGCTCTCCATTTAAATGGGTCTTCATTTAGCTATATCTTGATCCTAGTAATGAGTGGAGGTTTTGTGAGTTTGTGTGGAAAATTGGCTGAAGGGCTTGTTTCTGTATTCGTAGGCTGCCTTTTTTTCTCTCTTTTTCAATTTGTCAGAATGATTCTCGAGAGTCACAGATACATTAGGCGCATGTTAAGCACAGATATTGATGTAATTAGCAGCCTGAAATTTAGGCATGAATTAGATCAGTGGTTAACAATAAAACTGTCTTTCCTTTTTTCACTGCCACTAGCTGGCAAGAAAATAAGGAAAATCTGCTTTAAACATGGATGTCTACCACTGTAAACAGACCTAGATCAGACTTTTTCTAACACATCAAGGCCCGATTAGCTCAGTGGTAGAGTGCGCACTTCCAGTGCAGGAAGTCATGGGTTTGATTCTAGGCAGAGCAAACCAAATACTTCAAAATTGGTAGTTATGGCTTTCTCACCATGACACTCAGGATTATAGGGGTTAGCATTATGACTGGTTCCTCACTGTAAGGATAAGTGACCGGCCTTGGTTAAGTTCCCTGTGTTTCAATGCGATACATTTGGCTGGAAAAAAGAACTAGAGAGTTCTACAGAAGAGTTCTCTGTATCCATTTCTCTCTCTTTCTTAGACATGTGCCATAGATGACATAAAATAATGTAAAGCAAAGCAAAAGAAAAAAAAAAACTGATCAAAGTCTACACTGTTAATCATTCTATAAGATGTTTGCATTAACAGTAATTAATCTTAAAATTACAGAAAAGTTTATGTTCATAAAATGAAATTTAGCAGACAGCATTTATTTTGATGATTTGGCACCAAAAGTGCTATATGACACTGTTAGAACTGTTAAGATAAACTTGATTTTTCTGCTGCCAAGTAGTCGGCTGATTCCTTGTTAAAGTTGGAATATAAAGTTGTAAACTGTAGATTTGGGACATTGATAAATTGAATGTAAATCAAGGATTACAGGTGTCTGTAATAAAGGGAGGAAATTTAGTATGATAGCAAATACATGTTGTTTTGATAAAGTTACATAATTTAATTGAAAACATTCCTAGTAATTCTAGTGGAATATCAGCCTCCTACTTCTTGATATCATCTTAGTGGCTTTTACAAACGTGTTCCAAAATAGAATGTGCACATAATGGTTATTTGATTTTAGATGTTCACACCAGCAACTTTTATCAAAGTAAAAGGTATATTTAGATGAATGAACACTGTTATAAGTTTTATCCAGTTAGAACTTTTGTATTGAAGTTTTGTTGTGTTATAGTTAGAGTGTCATACTTGTTATGGACAGGTTGCAGGTTCAATACCTATTAGAATGGTCAGGGCATTTTATCATAATTACATAGTACTACTAACTACTACCAAGGAAATATGGAAGGTAGCTAAAATAATGTTATTAAAACTTTGTTTCAGTGGTTAGCAGATGGAAAATAAATTCATACGATTTAAATAAATAGAATTATTTGATTCAGGTATTTAACATTATGCAAAGTTTAATAGTGAGGCTCTTTTCTTATCTAATCTAAAATCATTACCTGAAAGCAACATTTATAACTCTTAATTGTTTCATTTAATTTAATTGATATTGTCTGATTATCAATAGTAACACAGTATTTTATTAAATAATTAATATCTTTTGTATTAATATGTTAGTATTATCTGCAGAAAGTATAACCATTTGTTAGAATACTCTTTATCACATAAATTGGCTTCTAGGAGTGACATAAAGCAGTGACATAAATATTTTGTTTGTTTGTTTATTTGGAATTTAACGTCGCTTTAACAGTATTTCAGTCATATCGCGACGTCCAGCTCATTA
>JAULCC010333343.1:0-11821 GCA_032358795.1 Nuttallia obscurata | reverse complement strand
TTGACTGTACTAAATGTGGTAACGCCATTGTTTAAACGTGTGAATAATTGCTTGTACAATGTATGTAGATTACTATAGGTCACCTTATCTCATAACACAGTTATGAGTCATAACGTGTTTTGTTGAATATAAACTGAATGATCAGCTTTGTATATATAATAACGTAACTATGAGTTCTCCTGGAGTCAGTAGACTGAACGTATGAGCTAATATTGTACTTCTACTACGCTGAGGCAAAATGAATGTGTTTAATTTGAAAGATTGGGAATGGTTAATGCACATAATTATTCCAAGTACATCCATTAACAGAAGTAATATATATAGAACAAATACAATGTCCTGTGAGATTAGATGGTTTGTGTAAATAACAATTTATCTTACGCTTAATAGAAGTGCAATTTTCAAATTAAAGTAAGAGCTTTGATTTATCTAATTTGTAAGAAATATGCGACAAATATACAATATTACAATTTATTACATAAGCGTGCAGATATCGCCGTGCCGTAAATATCGTATGGCACGGTCTCGCATGTAACATGCAAAATTATGTATATGACATCATATAAACAAGTTACGGAAATATAACTTGAAATTGGCTGATAAAAACGTTCAATGGCATAGAGAGGTACCATCTGATGATGTTGCATATGACGTCATTGTCGCCTGTGCGTTATTATGACGTCGCATTCTAATTCCTGCTTTAAACCAGTCTGACTAAACCCAGCCACTACTATCCACTACCGTTACCAACTGAACAACAGCTCTTTTCGAAGATCATTATATCGAATACATCTAAAGAAGGCATGATACTCATCTTCTACAAGTAGTTCCTTATATTAGTATATATAGAGCTACATGACTATGCTAATTTTAAGTCATACAGTCTTCTAGTCCTCTTCTAAATTAGGAAACAAACTAGTTAATATCACCTACTTCCTGAGAAAGCCATGCACAACCAAAAACATACTTAAATAGAAGTTCTTTTACCTTTGTCACCTAGTTAACTATACCAAGTTCATCTTGAGCTTGAAGCATTTTATAACAACTTTTTGGGCATATATGGTTCGACATAATCAAGTGTTTACACCAATAGTTAATGCAATTTGTATGATCCATAACATAGTGGAAGTCAACCGCATTCTCCAAGATCCATACTATTGTACAGTAGAATGAACACCTTGAACATGTTTGCAAAATTGAATCTGCACCCGTTCGATGATGGCAGAATATTCAAACTCCCATATTTCAGAGCCAAATGTTAAAATTGGTGAGACCATCTAATCAAATAATTTAATTATTTCATTATGTAAAAAAATCTTCCATAAGGTCTATCCTAACTCTTAATTGAATAAATAGCATTTTTAGCTTGTGCAGACAACTTGTTTTTTGCTGCTGTCCAAGAAATATTTGGGACGTAAAGTAAACCCATGTATTTTTATACAGATGTAACATTTAAAGTTGTATTTTTAAATATTCATAATTTCGTAGCGTCCGCGTTTTGTACTACATCAAATAAATTTTGCTTAGAGATGTTTAGAATATTTGTTTGTGTTCAAATGCCATAAGCCTGAAGAACACATGCATACAACCATCAAATTGTACATGGCAATAATAGCTTCATACAGTATCAAAACATACATCTGTACACCAGAAGCTAATACACAGAGTCTTAGAGGACAATGGTGCTCAAACATCTGTTTTTTAACATTAGTCTCGGATTTACTTTAATGTTCTAGCTGTAACATGAGAAGTTTGATTTTGGTTTAATAGATGATGTGTAGTCAGCATAACTCTGACACGCATATGCGCACGTATATATTTACAAAATAAAGTAAAAAGACATAAGTTTATCTTTCATTCCAAGGTTCTTAAATACTTACATAAATGGTTATACGTGTATATTTCATTACATGGTAGACTTTATGGGTAAAATGACATATCATTTTGGTATTTCAAATATATTACGTAAAGTTTATTTTGGGAGGTATAATAAGTGAACAAGATAAACAATGATTTATTGACAAATACGACAGCACGATCATACGCTATATGTTATCGCATATAGCTCTTGAGAAATGTCTGAATATCAAACTTCATCCCAGACCAAAACAAATCTCTCTCCAAACAGGTAAATTGACCGATCCCTTTCGACCCATATTGTGAGCGTGAAATATTTCCTTGTGGTCACTAATTATAGAAGTACTTGATTATTCGTTTTGTTATTTGTTTGTTGGTGTTGGTGAGGAGAGATAAAATGCTTGCTCTAAAGAAACTGTGTAAGAACATTCAGTCACTTTTTCCTGATTCAAACAATTATTTTGAAAACATAGTAGTTTTGTAGCCACAAAAGCAACCGAGGGCATCACTTTAGAGCTTAAACGTTTTATATTTTCTTAGTTACAGTAGGATTAGGCTCTCATTTATTAAAAAATACGCAGCACATATGGTATTATGCAAAAGTATCGCTTAACTGCTATGAAAGAAACCCCCGATAAAATCCAAAGAGCTATTATTTGCTTTATAATCAAGCTCACGCTTTTTACAATACAGGTGTGTTCCGTTTTTTTACTGCTATGTTCGATATATACTATACCTGTTCACCCTTAAACTTAGCTCATTTTGCAAGATTCGGATATCTTGTTTTCCTTTGCAGCTGTGCTTAATCAGTCTTATATATGTTTTATTGTTTTCTGTTATGTTTCTCAATATTAAGGCCGAACCTACATGTACGTGAACAAAAATTGACTGTCTTTCGATTGATTTACCTCTATCGATATTGAAAAAAGCCCAATTTCTCTTTACGTGGCTATGATCAAATGTATTCGTATAGTTGTTTGTACCCCCATCTCTATACCTCCATCAAAGGGATTGTTTTCGACTTTCAGAACATTCTTAACATATGACATTCATAAACTCACTTAGTGAAACCATTTGGTTATATGTCATGGGTGTTTTAATCAAGTTCAAATGAGAATAACTATTTTGTCCATATCACTGATCAAACCAATAATAATTGTTAGATTTTTATATGGCTTAAGGTTAACGTTTGGTGAGTTGGAAGGAAACCAACTGTTCAAACGAACAGCATCATGCGCCTCTTATTTGTAATTTTGTTCAATTATTATATGCTGTACGCCTTGTTCTCAGGATTGTATGGTTTAAGCCCCGAAGGGTTGTTTTCCTCTTGGCCTTTATCATACCTCAACTCGATTTGTTTTTGGCATTTATCAGAAATCAACTCGATGGTTTGTTTATCTCTTGGCCTTAAACATACACCAACTCGATGGTGTTTTTTCTTGGCCTTTATCATGCATCAACTCGATGTTTTGTTTTTCTCTTGGCCGTTATCATACACCAACTCGATGTTTTGTTTTTCTCTTGGCCGTTATCATACACCAATTCAATGGGTTTTTTTCTCTTGGCCTTTATCATACACTAACTCGATGGTTTGTTTTTCTCTTGGCCTTCATCATATACCAACTCAATGGTTTGTTTTTCTCTTGGCCTTTATCATACACCAAGTATTAGTACTTCACAGGAGTCTGATTGAAATATGTTTTTGTAAATTGTAAGCTTTCATCAAAATCGATCTAAAAACAAATTAAACAAAAAACTTCTTATAGATATGTTATACACTTTCAACGCTTGAAAACTTAAGAATACATTGAGTGACTGTTATATATTCATTCGTATATCGTCAAAGTTGTAAATGTGGTCGTTGTAGATGTGTTGTGTACGTGTTTTTAAGTTCCGGTAAGTGATCATTCACGATAGTTTCTTTGGTTAAGCTTTGATATAGTTATTGTAGTATTCTTATAGAAGCACGTGTACGTTGATGATGTTTTGAAACATCCTGTATTTACTTTTTAAATTAAGTTAAGATATGGATTGCTAATTTTAAGTCATTAAAATGATATGTTTACATAAATAAATGTTGTATTAAAAAGGCGTACACAAAATTGAATTTCACACATTAGCGAATCTCACAAGGAAAGTAAGCTAGTAAAAACGACAAAATACTGAAAAAGATAACAGAACTAGGTTGCACTTTCTTTCATCAGTTAAACATTCCAATGCGTTCGTTTTAAATTAATAGTTCAAAGGTATACGCGTTTGAAATTTACAGTTTATATGTTACAGAGAGAACGTTCACGCCCTGAACTTATGCCTATCAACAGAAGCTTATCATTTATTTATTAAATGTATATCTGACGGTTGATAAAGTGTATGTATTCATTTTTCTACAACTCTACTGTAGTGTATTGGTATTTTGTTATATCACACATATAAGCACCTGTACCACAATACATACAGTATATGTCTATCACGTTTGTAACTTTCGAAATATTATAGCTGGTATGCAAAACGTAAGTGTTTCGCTAGTATAAAACCTCAAAAGAGTATGCGACATGACAATTTTGAAGCAATGCCTTCTAATATTTTCAACAAAATCCGATAACTGTATTGGAAAGGCGGATATCTAATACATAAATTTCAGGACATTGCATTATGTCTAATGTCCAATCTATATCAAGAAATATAAAAATGATACGTCTGTCCTCATATGTTATGAAGGTCTATCTGAGCATAATGTTTGCTACATTGATATATCTTTTATAACTGTATGATTTAACCTTTAGTCGAATCTTTCTAAGTGCATACGGCCTCAATTACATGTTGAAATAATTATTTGCAAGGTTATTCGAATCCTGCAATCAAGTAACAAATAGAGACTACATTATAAGGTTTCTATAACACTTTTCCTGTAATTTCTCAACACTTTTATTTAAAGATATCTCAGAAAACCGACTAACAGCAACAGGAACACATTAAAGTATGCCATAAAAATATAAATTATCTAGACGAGTTTCTGTAAAATTGACGATATGTCCTGCGGTGTATAATTTAATCTTAATTATAATATTTTTGGTTGGGGTTTTCATAGCATTCCAAAGAGATCATTTTGTCTAATCAGCCGAAAGCGATCTTATAATATCTATACAAATGTTTGACTAGGTAGGATTATAGCTTCAATGTTTATAAGGCATATGTCTCTTATTCAGTCTCGTCACTTTTCGCATATATAGCAGTTACATTATACATTCATTTCTCAATAAATACAGTTTCTTGCCGAAACCTACATTGACCATATGTTTGATATTGTACATGGAACATACAGGTAGGGGTTGTATCAAGTTTGTTCAAGTCAGGTCCCTCGGGACAAACTAAGTCTTATCACTGGAGACTCAAGGGTAATTTGAATTGTACGATGAAAACTTCAAAACTCTTTAGCAAGTAAACTGGCTGGCTAATTTTGATAAGTTAACATACACAGGTTTCAGTGCAAAGTTCCAACTTTGCCCCCGAGTTTTGAAGTATAGTACATACTAGACAGATAGTGTAGTTTTAAGTTTGTACAAGCTTGTCACTTGAGTTGAATTTAGCCTTGCCACAGGGGTCACAACAGTAGTTTGAATTACAAAGTGAATAGTTCAGACTCCTTTGTTTAGTAGAATGGCCGGTCGGATAAAACAGCCAATGAATCATCATTGGTGATCCTCTGTGAATGTTGTTCAGGTCGTTGCCCTGGGACAGGAAGAGACTCAGTCAGATTTCTAATAAGTAAACAAAAATATCTAAAAAACAGTTTCTGTGAATGCTGGATCCCTCGGGTAAAAATTAGCATTGCCAGAGGAGTCAAACGTTTCTTTGAATCATATAGAGAAAACATCAACCGGTTCTGGCCAAATGAGCCTACTGTTTAAGTCAACACACAATGCGTCCCTAGAAACAGAAACACATTTTTGGGATGTTTATGAGCACTGACCAAACTGTGAAAGTACTGGTTGTTAAAATCATTGAATTAAACTAATACTTTAGCAGAGTCCTGTTATCTTTATGATTTGAGTTGTGTTTCTTAAATGCACTTTCATTTGCGTGTTTATCTCTGTAAAGAAATATTTCTTATTAAGGGTGGAAGAGAGAGGGAGAGGTTAGGGTTTATGTGTTACAGTTTTATACGTTCAAACTAAGCTTATATTAATAGGCAGTTATAAGCGAAGATATTCATGTTTAAGAAAAGAAGAGTAGGGTATTAGAACTTATCGAAATACCTATGATGTATACCGCTTACTCATTCCGCTCGAAGATATTGTGTAATGCTAACCCGTATATAATATACGTTTTATTTTGTGAATGGATTACTAATATAGCAACTTGCAAACATTTTCGACCAACTTCTATACAATTTCTATTAAACTATCCAATGTCTACCTTTTTAATGCAAATTGTGACACTTTATTCGACAATTTAACATTGAACAAGTTATTTTTTCATATATGATAAATGCACTGCAAAACAAAAAAACTTTGTCTGAAAATAATCCCTGGCCGTTGCCATAACAGTCTGCTTAGTTGTATGTTACTTTATAACACTGTTTTAAACCTTATTTATTTGACAACAATCGCGAAAAAGGTACAATAACTTATATAAATCGCTATCGTTGGCACGGATGGAAGCGTTTTGTGGTCTTCTGATTGTAGGAGGAAACCGGAGCACCCGGGAAATACCAACGTGTCCGGACGGGGGACCACGATAGAACCTTTTGACATACTAGCCCCGGCCGGAAATCGAACCGGGCTGCAACGATGAGAAGCGAACGCGTTACCACTGCGCTATCCGGACACTCTTTTTATTAGGTATTACTATGAGAGACAACGGAAATATTAGTCAACTCGCTCACATAATGTTGATATCTCTGACTCAGTTAAACACAATCATTTCTTTTTATCTAGGCAAAACTGCTTTTCCCTCCCTGCAAAACAAATATCAGAACTAAACATTTTAAGTAGCTCGTGCCAATTAATGAGAGAATTTTAATCGGTTTGTTTAAGTTTTATTTTTTTGTTTTGTTATTTAAAGTCCACGTTTTAATTATATTAGACTGAAGTGCCTTAACTATCTACTATATAACTGTCTATGTGGAAGGGTGTATCTTATTTATACTTTGACTTGTCGTATCTGTTAAAAGTAATTTATATTGTCTGTCACATTAGATAAGTCGGTAGTAATTATAATTGATAAAATAAACATAAAAGTGTCTTCCCTTAATCCTATTGAAATTCATAAATGAAGTATTCACTTAACGGCCATCATAAACAGCACATCAAACATTAACTGTCAAAGATATGGTGCTGTTTCGAACAATCCCAAACGCCAGCTCCATTTCTTATCTGATGTTATATTTGTTTTTGTAAAGTGAAACATTTTGAAAAAAAAAACAAACAAAACAAAACAACAACTAAATAGAATACAAAACGGTTTTATAGCTGCTGTTAAGTTTTTTGTTAATATAAATTATCCGGTTAATACGGTTTAACCATTTGCTTTCCTTTTGTGTGTTTTTGTGATAAATTTGAATTCTGAAAATATTTACCGAGACTATTACACAAACTAAACAGCTTATTCTGAGGTATAAAGCGGAAGATGAATGACAGTCCAATTTTAGATGAAAAGCCGTTTCAAAGCTCGTAAAAAATGTGATCCAAATTATATAAACGTGTAAATAATAGTTTATAGTGTGCCTCTGTGAATATTTTGTTGAAACAAACACGCGATCTTCTGTCTTGAAAGGTAAAGTACCGTGGATTCGATCAAAAGACTCTACTCAAAGTGTGACAAAAATCTTCAAGATAGAATTGAGGATGCCGTTCAGCCATTACCTGTCTCTTCCAAAGAACTTGCACAACATTTCAGCGAAGTTTTCATCGATAAAATCGATAAAATCGAAGAAATAGGAAATAAATTTTTTTTCAGAGACAGAATTAAAACCGGTTTGGTTACCACTAAGTAATTCCAAACACACAAATATAAAAACTTGTTGAAATTATCAATGAGAGAAGATATGAACAAAGTAATTTCAAAATCGACAAGTGAATCCTGTGAACTTGACTCAATTCCTACATGGCTTTTGAAAGAGTGTTTACAAGAACTTTGCCGTCTCTCACTAAAAATGATCAATGCCCCGTTGGAAAAAGCATATGTACCAATAATCATTCCAAAGTATCTTGATCAGAGAGCACACTAAAATACTAATCTAGATGTAATTGTTCAGGGGGGCAAACCTATTTCAAATTTACCTTACGTGTCTAAGGTACTTGATAAGGTACTTGATGCTTGCTTTAAAAGTCAGTTGTCTTTAAACAATCTCCACGAAGAACACCAGTCTGCGTGTATAACATTTCTTCTTAACTGCATTACAGAAAGTTCAAACTGATTATTCTAAATTCTCTTGACCAAGTTCTCTACAGAGGATTTTTGTGTACCAACTTCCCTCTCGTTATGACGTCCAGTAGCCCTAGCTGGCAGTAAGTGATGTTTATCAAAACAAACAAAAATCCCTTGACCAAATTGATGTTACAAGGTTATGCTCAACCTTTCAGCTGCCTTCGATATTATCGACCACAAGACAATATTGCACTACTGCACCGTCTCCTAAACCTATTGCGTATAAACACTCGAATGGGCATCTTTATATCCGAAGACCGAAACTAAACTGTGACCATAGATATTAGATTGACAAAACCAGTGCAAATGAAATATAGTGTTCAACAAGGCGATTAAAGGTTTTCGGACATTTTTGTTTTCACAATGTACTCTATACTAGTTGATGCTATATCCTAGAAACATGAACTAAATCATATTTTTACGCCGATGATGGACAGTTTTATTCGTCTTTCAAACTAAATTAAAATCCCGGAGGTACTGAGGTTGTTCGGTACGTGATTAACATGGAAATGTTGCCGGTATAACAGTAGTTGGCACATAATAAGTATGAATACAATTGCTCTAAAAGATAAATAAGTTGAAGTTCTTTCTAAATAAAGGTGTTTTTCTTATGGTTCATTGCGAACCTACTGCGCCCAGAAACCACAGACCAAATAAAAAATGAATTTGCTAGAAAGAAATAAACCGCTTCTGAAAATTTTTATCATTATTGGGCCAGCAGTTTAGAGAAATATTTTTTTTTAAAAACATATTCATATAGCCATGGAATGACAACTCGCTCTGCACGTGGATGCATTTTTTTATGAACCAATATTGAATCTAGAAGATGATAAATCAAAGAAATTTTCTTGTGAAGTTTGATAATACTTTGCCATAGAAGTTGAAGATATGAAGGTTTAGTTAGAATATATGTTATTTTCAGAATAATATAATACATAAGCAATTTATTGAAACTAAACGGAAGAGCAAGTAGATTTGATTCAACATAATATTTAATGAAGAAATAACAGTACTGAAATAAAATGAATTTAAATTTAAAAATATGATTAAAAAGATAAGTAAATAATGAAATAATAAAACATTGTTATAATGTTGTTTGTACCGAACAACAAAAAACCGATCTGTCAGAAGTTGGTGCTTTTCCAGACTCCAAAATAAGCATTGAATAAAATTTATACAGTTTTAAGATTAGGATACGGACAATTACGTCAGTTTGGTAACATTATGAAATATCTAAATACTAATGCAACAAAATCGCTCATCTCATCACGCATGGAATATTGCAATGCCATAGTGTATGATGTTCCAAGGACCACGTTGAATAGACTTCAAAATATTCAGAAACAGCAGCGCGCATCATACCAAGACCGTCGCGTTTTTTTTTTTTTTTTTTTACCACATTCTTATAGCACCCATTTCATATTGAACATACATTAAACTGAGCTTTACATAATAACTTCCATATGTGATCGCGTTGTGACCACACCACACAAATCTTAAAAGAATCCCAGTGCTTCATGCTGTTCCCTCTTGGGTCTCCTTCTCTTACCAACGAACAGCGAGACAGGACAGACTAAGTGTCATTGCCTTAATTATTATTTAACTGTTTCCCTTTTATTTAATTACTATTTAAGTGTTACTAATGTTCTATTTTATCATTTGTTATTGCAATTATTAAGACCTGCTGATGTTTGATAGATTTCTTTATGTAGTTTTAGTGGTTACTTTCGATCATTTAAATCATATTCAAGTAGTCTTTTTCCAATAATGTATACGTTGTCTTTCTATAACTAGCGTTAATGTAAACCTATGTATGTTTGTTAAGACCTTTGAACGTATATGAATGATAAAAGTGCTATTTAAGGTGGTTTTAAATAACTATAATGTTATACCTTTCAACTACACTATGTAGTTTCCATTTTTATTATTATTACATTATAAGATTTTCCCTTGTATTTTACAGATTTTGTGTAAGAAAGAAGTTTGTTATGTGCCAAGTTGTAAAGATAGAACAAAACCTTGGTTTGTGTTAGCTTAGGATTTACCTTAAGCAGTGCACTGAATGGGTTAAATTACATGTTTCAAAGACAATCTTATCTAAAATTCGTATTGCTATTCAGCTGTTCAGCTGGCATTTAATGAAGTTCTGCAATGATTGCAGGAAAATAGAAATGAAGTAGGACTAAGATCAACCCTTAATCAATGAACACTTTTTGACTGAAGAATAAACGAGCATCCGAATAATAAAACGAAAACAATACATGCAATATCTTTAAGTTTATTCATAGAGCTGTGTAGCTTTATTTATTTTATGTTGAGCTGACAAAGAAGTTGCCACAGTTCAACTTCCATTTAACCGGGTATTTAGCTTCCTACATTTGTATTTAACCTACCCGATATTTTCACAATAAGTAAGTTAACTGAATAATTCATTTAACAATATCTACATCAAAAAACAAATGCTACAATTTTAAAACGTGGCTTTTTTCTACTGCGATAACCACATCAGCGAGTTGTTATTTCTATGCACAGTCACGTCTTCACAACAAATGTTTAGCTGGAAGATCACTTGCAGAAGTTAATAAATCTAACTTAGAATGTAAAATCCATCAAGTCTGAGCAATTTTGTTCAGAGGATTGCCGTGTGTGTATCTAATTGCGATTTTGAAATACATTCTCAGTTTCTTGATTGTAGTTTAACTATCTTTATTAAATGTATCGACTTTAGTTTGTGAAATGTAAGTTGTGTAAACTAATGCCAGTGTTAAATTTGATCTTAAAGTTTAATAAGATTTTTTTTTAAATACTGGATTAGAAATCAACACATACGCCTACGTAATAAATTGCCTTCTTAAACTAAAGCTATTCATGACGCAATAAGTTGATTATGTTTGTCGTTAGTTGACTGCTGTTAACTTGGAAAAAGAACTACATGCATCAACTACTTCTACTGAAATGAGTTGTGCTGAATTTCTGTCCTTTCGACTTCTTCTCTATGTAGAATGTCATATCGCATGCTGCAATTTTACGAAATCCTGAATTATCTGCGAAATAATTCCCGACATTTCGAACACGATTCAGTTTAAGTTCTGCGATCTGTTGTGTTTTTAACATTATTTTGTAACAAGAAAACGTCTTGTATCTGCTCATGAAGGACATGTTTAATTTAACGTACTAATGAAAAAGAGGAGATGCAATTTTGAATTGCATAATTCCAGGCACCGCTTGCTTGATGACGGAAACATTTCAGTCTAACTTATTATTCACACACACACACACACACACACACACACACACACACACACACACACCGACTCGATATATTTTAAGTTTGCCCGGATTTCGTAACGAAAATAACCACCGACCTATGCTCTCTCCGATGCTCGTATGGGGAAATATTTAAGACAACGCTGGTTTGAGTTGAATAAGGGCATTATGTTTTCAAGCCGAATATTTTTCACCGTTTGTGGTTGACTAGATAAAACGCAAACAAATGTATTGCCCAATAAACTATATGTTTCCTACGCTCCCATTG
>JAULCC010333232.1:0-11822 GCA_032358795.1 Nuttallia obscurata | reverse complement strand
TTTTATTATTTTTTATAACACGTCTAACCGCCACGTGCCCGGATGACAGCTTCAATATATTTAAAATTTCAGTTGTGGTCATGTCAAATATGAGGCAAAATGCCGGGTGTGCTTAACTTATTTCCAGGTGTATATTTGTTACCAGTTGTTCCGTCTTGTAATTTCATTTAAATCACATAAGCACTCAATCAAATGTAACTAGTTCGCTGGTAAACCTCGTGAAATGCACCATTACAGGATATTTGTACTGCACAACTTGAAAAGTTGTTTATACCAACATGTTTCTGCACCAGGAATAATGCACAGATGTACTTCCCTGATTCTTTTTTCATATCTTTATTCATATTTGTATCAATACCATGAATTTACATGCTTACAGAATCATTATTGCACTGTTTCATGATTGCCTTCTATCTATGAGTATGTATATGATTATATTATGTATGGTTTAGAAAGGAGTTTAAAACAAATGCATGTTTTGAATTTGCCTAAATAATGTTAACAAACTCTGAAGACTGTACACGCTATTACTTGCTGAAACGTATGTTCGCAATATAAAGATGAAAGACAAATGCATAAGAAAAGCTAAGTGTTAGTCTGAATATATTATAGTGAACATAGATTTCTAAAACAAATTAGATCCTATTTATGAATATGAACAGTAGTAACAAAACTGTGTTGTACATATGTGAAATGCATGTCAGATATTTTTGTACTGTTTGCTTTGAATTAATAAGAAAGATTGATATACATGACAGAGCGGAAACTTATAACACATAAAGAGAAAACTAAGTATCTGTAAATACTATACTATCTGTGACGCAAAAAATGGTGTTGCTACTATTGATGTTTGCTTCCATTTCAAGAATCATAAATGTATTTCAATGTGTTTAGTCAAACTAACCGTAGCACGTATATTCCAAGTGACTTGCAACCTTATTTCCTATCAAAGAGGGGAAATATCAACTATACTGTCGCATGATATATTATATATCTAAGTCATCTAAGAGAGGGGAAATATCAGCTCTACCGTCGTATGATATATCTAAGTTAAAACAGAGAGGGAAATATTAATTATACCGTCGTATGATATTTCTATGTCATCACAGAGAGACCGTCGCATGATATATGATATATCTAAATCATCACAGAGAGGGGAAATATCAACTATACTGTCGTATGCTATTTCTAAGTCATCACAGAGAGACCATCGTATGATATATCTAAGTCATCACAGAGAGGCCGTCGCATGATATATCTAAGTCATCACAGAGAGGGGAAATATCATCTAAACCGTCGTATGATATATCTTAGTCATCACAGAGAACAAGCAGGGGACTATTGTTTCAACTACATTTCATTTCTCAACACAAAGGAATGTAATCTAATATAACAATCTGCTTCATTATACCGGGAGTCATGTGAAAGTTAATTATAACATTATTTTGTCACCAAAGATTGACCAATACCGTTTATCTAACATATCAGACTTCCACAATTACTCTTCTAAGCTGAAAATAGTGCAGATAATGAACTCTACTGACCAACAAATATAAGCAATTAAATACAGGAAAATCAATACGGTTCGTAATAAGTTTTGATATAAGAGACGGCAGCCTACCCATAGAACGCCAAAGCTGTCTGGTGTTGAACACTTTCAGGTTTATCAAACTGTTTTGTCGATATCAAGTGCAGAATGTTGATATGGAGATATTTTCTTATGTTATAGAAGCAGGTTTTAACTATGTATAATTACTGCGTTATACCAGATTCAGTTGTAACATCATTGGCTTTTTTCTACGAAACAGACCTCGGATGTATCAAGATATGCGCCATTAGAACTGTTGGTGGTCACATTTTTACACGCCTATAAAATCTGTAATCACGCCATTAAAAAAAGAAAAGAAACAAGAGTTTGCTCTATCAAACTATTAAAAGATTGTTTAGTTTAAGTAATAGCTTATAGTTAACGCTTGCACTTTAGTGGTTACTCTAACGGCAGCTACAGTCGTAGTTTTCCGGAAGATCTATACATAGGGAGATCAATGCTCCATCTGCAGAACTTTACATAGAACTCATATGTATGAGCTTTACAGAAAGGATAATCTATAAAAAGGCAATTTTAGTTTTCAAATGATTTGGTAATAGCTGGCCAGAAAATCTTAAAATTGAATTTAATTTATCACAAACCCACTCAAATCATTAACTCAGATTCTCAAATAAAGATGAATAAGCTGTATATAAACCTAAAATTGAATTATTGCGTAAATTTCTTTGTTACTCTTGGCTCAGTATCTGGAATGCTATACAAAAATAAATTCGTTCTTCTGATACACATGGACATTTCAACATGTATTATTCATAGTGGATGTACTCTGGTAAATTCGTTTGTAATTAAACCTATATTCTATGCAATTGTAAATAATCTGCATGTCTTTTTGTTATCGTATGTGTAAATATACATGCTCATGTGGACTGTATAGATAATTGGTCTTGCACTAAACATGTTATCCACTATGAATAAAATCGTTATTATCATTATTATTATTATTATTATTATTATTATTATTATTATTATAACTATTTCTTAGTGTAATCTTATTCCTGTGAGCAAAATGCTTATAACTTTTGCACATCTTTCCACCAGGTACACCCGAGGGGTGATGACGGAATAACCCGAGGTACCGACTGTACTGGATCAATTCATAGTTACCAGTCCTGATTCTGTGCGCCTGTTTCTGCTGCTCAGTGGGAGGATATCTGTGGCGATATATCCGGCAATCGTCGTATTCAGTTCCTCTGAGGAACACGGTAGTTGGGTATCCGGTACCGACCACCAGTCTTCCGGATACCCGCCCAGTATGAGCCACTGGTATTTTGGTCCATACATATGCTTTTTATATGCCTGTTTTGAAAAAAAATAAATCTCATACGTCACAAGCAATTGGCAATGTGTTAACCCTCCACTAACTGTTTTATACTGTTCAATGATCTATTCGAAAGTGTGTTAGTCTATCGAACAATACTGATCTGAATTTTTTATTAAATGTCTCAGAAATAGAAACAAATGCATTTGCAAATATCATTTCAAGGTAGACAATTTAAATTAAGAACGAATAACAATATGTCACACCTAATACTGTCACGTGATGTCAAGCCTAAAATTCTGCAGAAAGACTCGATTTCTGTGGACCTCTCAACGTCGTTTGTATCAAACATAATTTATGCTTCAGATAATTATTTTCAAAGCTTGTGTACAGAACATCTAACAGCCTTTTTCAAAAGCTTCTTTAGCGATGACTAACTATATCAACAAAATGCGGACCAAGCATTTTAAGTGTTGGATTCAGTATATAAAAGCTAGGCGGTTCACTGCAGATATGGAGGTCAAAGAGTTGCCACCATTTAGAGTTTCCAAACGGCAAGCGGGCTAAAGTAGTCCAACGGCAGTTTGTTTGCCAATATAACATTTGGCGCTTGTATCACAATCTGAATAATTTTGTCATTTATCAGCTGAAGTATGATATAGTTATTATAAATTGGTTTGATAACTCGAACTAGCTTTTAATAAGACAAATTTCGTATCAAGTTTAATAGAGTTCAAGTGAGAATGCAACATATATTATGTACAAGTTTTATCAAATTTGATTTGACTACATGACATAGCTTTTGACAACGGGTGCCTCAATGACCGAGTGGTTATAGTCATTGACTTCAAATCTCTCATCGCTGAGGGTTCGAATCCCGGTCTGGGCACTCCGGATTTTTTTTAAATGAGGAAGCCTTCCACTGCGTTCGGTAGGTCGGTGGTTTTACCCGGTTGCACTCTGTGCCTGAAATAGTGTACAGAGGTCCCCCGGTGTTTCCTCCATCTGTAATGAGCTGGACGTCGCGATATGACTGAAATACTATTAAAGCGACGTTAAATTCCTTATAAACAAACAAACAAAAACTTTTGACACCTTATGACCGATATTTAAACTTATCCAAAATAGTATCAAGGCAATCACGTGCCCAAAGTTTCATGACAAAGCAATGAAAAACGCAATTTTAATGTATGACGGGCATCTTTCGGCATCGACCTAGATTTTATCAAGACAATCATTTTGATAAAGTTTCATAAAGATCAAATGAACAATACTATTGAGTACACAAGACTTTTCTATGATTTTACTTGAGATCGAGGTAAAGCAATACTTTATTTAAGCATTTAACAGCTGTTTTTTTATTCAAGTTACTTATTTGAGTTGCAGGTCAAGGTAAGTGACTCAGTGCAATGAGGGAATTAGTTACGATAACTAACGATAAAAAAATAAATTCTATATTTAAAGTCATCAAGGTTTTAAGTATTTTCAGCTTCAGCATAATTCTCGAATTAGCATAATGCTCAAACTGTCATCGCAACACAGTTTGAAATTATATCCCTTTTTAAGTTTGTAAATGGGTTCTGCTTCGCATAACAAACTTTCTTTGTAATTTACTCCAACTATGTAACTACAGTAACAGACAATCTGTTATATGCTAAACTGGGTAAGTTTTATAACCTCGGGCCATGGTGACCTAAGTTTTCAATCCCAGATGAAATTTTATAAGGATCTTACATGTATGTGTTTAAAAAGACCTCCAATTGTAATGCTTTTAAATCTTAATGAACACAAAATTCTTTGCGATGAACAGGGTGTTTTTTTTTCCATGTGCTTCCATTTGTTATATTATTTTATATGTGTGCGTTGAGTCAATCCCTGCAGTTGAAAATATGTCAAGAATTTTCTACATGTTGATTATAATAGAACATTCAACCTTTAAATGATAGTTGAACTTAATACACTCATGCTGTGTGTCTTTTCTCATCACGTTCAGCCTATGTTGGAAGCACATCTTGTGAATTATAAACGAACCCACTGTTGGAAGTCTTTTCCCGAACGTTTTGTAACGTAAAACAGACAAATACCAAATCTCTTGATGCTAACACTGTCTGTTAGTAGAGCTGTAGTAAATTAAATATAGTGTCTCGTCTCTGACAAAAGCGTTATTATCCTCGACAGTTTCTTCTCGAAAGACCATAGCGATCTAAAACCAATTAGTGACAACGATACGAACGAAAGTGTAACATTGATCACTTCTAAAAAAGATCGTTTTCTAAATCGGCATCGAAGTTTATTATGCCTTGGAGAGAAGCATAAATATTCACCGTTTCTTCCGTGCAGGGGGAACATACGTTAACACTTCAGTCTGACAGTATTTAAGGATTTAAGCAACTTCTTTGGTAATTATCCGTTGCAGCAGTGCATCGCTTAACATGATTATTAGAACAATCTGATGAAGGAATTTTCTGCTGTTATTGAGATGATGTTAAAGGAATAAAAGGATTCAAAGGCCTGACAACTGCGCCGTTGTGGGCAACTTGCACACAGGTACAGTTTGTTATGTCTAAATTGACTCTTTCAAAAAGCAACATCAGATTAGTTGTGGCCCTAAAAGCTTGGTCAGTTATTTGTTTTCCCATTGACTTCATACAACTCGTATAATCTAACTTAGCCCCAAGGTAATAGAAGTTGTCAACAATTTCTAAATTTTTACCAATAATATTCCATCCGTAATAACGATTTTCTTACCATTCATATCATCAGCAAAAAGTAACAAATACATTTATATACACAATTGATTAATGTCAGAATCAGACAAATTATCTAAATTTAAATGCGAGCATATATCATTCATAAAGCTTAAAACTACTATCGGTGATAGTGGTTCCCCTTGCTGCATGCCAAATGGTAAAAACATATATATATAATGATTACATGATACCACTCATCTAACTACTAACCCATTTTACCAATAATGCATCTCTAGAAATAGTGTCAGAAACACGCCCATAGTCTATAAAAGCACAAAACAACGCTGTTTAAGACAAGAAAGTATGTTTTACCTATCGTATTGATTTAATATGTGTCTTCGTTATCAGTATCATTTCATGATCTATGACCAAGGTACCCCTTACTTAGTTGAGTAATACCAGCCAAAGAGAGCCAGTAGTTTACTTTTTCATCGTACTTCATTTTGCAAAAACTGCTGAATAGAGATAAAAAATATCCTCAAATTGAAAACTTTCAATGCAAAATACGACTAACCTCAAGTTAGTAAAATGCACCAAAGAATCACTTGTGTATAGAAAGGTAAGGTGATATATTTTGTTTTTATGCTGACCTTATGATACTCCTAACACTTACATGACAGAAAACATACCGGGCCATATTCGCATCGAAATTACCAATTATAACTCTGGCATCGGTTTTCTACAAGAAAAAGAGAAGTCAAATCAGGACATATTTAATAAGACCATAAATACATGTAAATAGACTAATGATACATGTACATCGCTCATAATGCCTACTTGTACGGCATCAATTTTTTCCACAGTGATAAATTTCTACTACAAACAGCTTTTAGTGTTCGGAACGAACAACAAATTAAACCGTTTGCTAACACCCCATTACTAGGCTAGTGTGTTATTTACTAATCAATTTTCTCCTCGATGTTACAAACCTTTAAGCATCAACAAAATATAGTCTTCATTTTTTATGAAGGACGAATAATACTAGGTCGACTAACCAAGTATTACAATAAAGTTTCCTGAATAGAACATATGTATTTCAAAAAAGTATGCACTCAATAGAGATACTGACAAAATGGTACTGTTGTTACACTTAACAAGTTAACAACTTAGGTAGTTCTACTACACTGATTGTATATGGTATACAGTACAGTGTAACGACACAAAATAAATGAAACTCTGAGTAATTAATACGTTATATCAACAAAACTTCAGAATTCATTTCAAGAATGTAAAGCATTATATATGTATAGATCAAATGTATAACCAATAAATATAGGAATAAATTTGAAAATAATTAGCCAAATTATGTCAAGGATACAAAGAAACTAAAACAATAGTAAAATTGATATTAATTATATTATAAAATAATTTATCATGTGTAATTTTAATCATTGCATGTAAAAGCGATGTAATTTCTATATGAATAGCTTTGTTGGTGTTGTAGGTGTTTGGTTGTAGGGGCGAGGGATATTGTTATTTATGCTATTACCTTTATTTGTTTGTTTGTTGGGGAGACAAGAAACTTGAGTTAGACCTTTATGCACAATAACTTACATTTAATTCCGCAATCGCTGGCTCCGGATCATTGACAAATCCAACGGATTTCAGTATGGTGATACCAGCTTTTTCCAGCAAAGAAACTAGATGATTGTGTGCCTAAAATTTGAATTGGCTTTATTATCAACAATGGCGTTCCACACATTTAAATAATTCAATGAAATAATAATATAAACAGTTAATCAGGAATATACATCTTAAAAAAGACAAAAAACACAAGATGATGATTATGATGATGATGATTACAAGAAGATGATGATGATTACAAAACATGAAACCATTTCACTCAGTAAGCAGTCAAGTGATTTCAAACTGCAGGTACATGTACTATCTGCAGTGTTTTACTCTTTTATAATGTATATTATAGCGATGTCTTGATATATAAACACTGAGCTACATAGTTGTGTTATAACTGCACTGTGAGTATTCTTTAATGTTGTTCGCAAAATATTTATAAAGTTACAAGGAATCTGTTTAACGCTATTCAGGACATACGCTTTCTAATTGGTTACTATGGTGACAGAAAAGTAAACTATCAAAATAAAGCTTTGCTGATTATACTCACGTGACCATATCTAGCAGTGCTTTTGGATACACCCTGGAATATAGTTCCCACATTTGTCCAGTTGAATTTCCTCAGTAAAGCCAGTCTTGCAGGATTAAAGTCACTTTCACTTGGGACAGTACGGTAAAAATTGTGATACTTTTTCCTGTCAGATAGCATCGGGTCTGTGTCGGCATATGAGAGCTGCAGAAAAGGGCAATTAATTTGAGAAGTTTACCCAACTTTTATTCAGATAAAATTTTCTCAAACCTAAAGTTAAAATAAAATCCTAAGTTATTTCGTCGTTTATACGTCATATCTGTAACGTCAATCTTACTATCTTTTAAGAAGTCGCGAAAGTCGGCAAGCTAAAAGAAAAGTCCATTGAGGAAACCTTAATGACTGTCAGACATGTGTATGTAGAGACCTTAATTTTGCGAGTTTTAATACGTTCTTTATATCAAACTTTATACGACTATATATTATGGATCAAATATGGCCAACGGTATCTCACTAAACTAATTATAATACACTTTACTGGGTTCTGTTTGTTGAGTATGGTCAAGTCCAAAAACCAAGTAAAATCTATTCGGTATATACGATAGATTTCTAAACAAATAATTATCTTAGTATTTTTTTCTTCTTGTTTTTTATATTTGTTCATTCGATTTTGACCTAACTCATGATAACCAGATCTTCATGACTTCTTTCAACGATGTGTACTATTTGCATATATTTACTAGACCATGATTTACAATTTTATTATCCTTCTCGACCGACCGTAACGAAAAAACAAAACAGACTGCACTGATACCTGAGGTTTCATTATATCAACACATTCTTTTCATATAAATTGCATATTTGATTTAACTATTTTGAAAACCATCGAATGGATTTGATAATTATTGTACTGAGCCGATGTTGATACGATGTTATTTTTTCTGAAAGATCATCAATAGAAAACTGCCTTGTAAATATTAAAACAAACGAATAATCCTCCTAACTAGTGAGATATTTGATCCAGCAATAAAAACAAACAAAATCGACCTTGAAATTTTGGATTTCAAGCTTAATCCCCTCAGCTCCCGTGAAGTTGCTGTCAACACAAAATTGTATAGTATTAGGCTTCACTTAACTACACACATTCAGAAACCTTTGCAATTAATTCGGGAAGACGAACGGCATTGATTTTCCTGCGCTTATCGATGTCAAATTCCGACTCGCTAATGATGTCACCAGCATTAATAAGCTTTCGTCCGTCGATTTCTGTACGATTTATTTGAAGTAATTTTCCGAGAATATTCAAATTGCATCAAATGTTCTTCGTGGCAATATATCGATCGGGCGTATTAAAATTTGCCTAAAATGCAAATGTGTATGATTTTAAATACTTTAATAGGAAAACACGTCCCTTAACGGAGTTCGTAGAGCAGACTGACTGGACCGTCATGTTGTGACATGTCATTGTATCTGTTGCACAAAAAATAATTGACAATAAGAATTGTAAAATCAATATATTAAAGATTTGTTTACATTAAAACACGTCTTTAGAGATTACACCAACAATCGTATGTGTACATGTATATGTAATGATAATATAAATAGGTTCTTAGAGGTTGCTGTTTTTTGTTCACTGTGTGACAAGGCAAGCAGCAGGTATTGTTTACGCTACAGAAGAAAAACTGTTGGTTCATAAATCTTAATTTAACACATTTCTTTTTTAATATGCTACTTTAAAGTGTAAACAACTCAAAATTGATGTACGTTACCTAATCGAGCAAAGTTTTCTTCTACATTTAACTTTTTATAGGCATATTTTTCATCAAATATCTGATTTTTTTAGGTATGACTGTCAATGACAATGTCATCCTTTTATATGTGACTTTGTATTCATACTATCGTCTTATCAGTATGTTACTCGATGTGAGTTTTATATGAAGAGTGGCCATAGAAAATGTGTCAGTAGTGTTCACTAAGTTTTTAACATTTTTAGTTTAGTTTAAACTTATTTATTTTAGCTCGATTATGTTGAAAGCCTATGGCGTGTAGAAACACTTTCGAGTCCGTTTCCTGGGCAGAACCAGTACTTGGTGTCAACAAATGAAGGTCAGGAGAAAGGCCTCCTTCGGGGCTCGAACCCGTAACCTCCTGAACGCAAGGCGGACACCATATCCATTACGCTTTGATGTAGAGTTTGATACCACATGACACACTTATACATACTCTTCTAAACTTTTATCAATATGTACGTTCTGATCAAACATCCTGAAGGTTGGCAAAACAATGTTGTCTATAAAGGGTTCACATTTGTTTCATAAAGATTTGACAAATTATTCTATTTTGATCATACACAATTTGTCAAACCATTTAATGTTCATGTTATATATTCACTCTTTTCATTTAACTAAAAGCTATATTTTATTTTACTGAATTTTTTTTTAACTTCTCGTTCTCATTATTGTAAAAAATATTTAGTTATTATTTATATATTTAGTTTATTTATATTTTATTTATCTTATACTCTCGCTGTTATTATTTATCTCATCCAATTCCGTATTTATTTTTAATTTAATTGAATTTAATATTCATTTAATTTGATATAACATAATTTAAATTTTGTTTAAGACATTTAATATTTTTATTTATTCATACCTATATATATATATAGTTACAATTATTTTCAATTCAACTGATCTCAAAAAATTATTTCAATCAAATTCAAAATTGAATCAATTTGCGTAAGTTTTCAGAATCCAGGAACAGTTATGTTCAATATTAAACTGCTGACTTACGCATATAGAGGAAAAACAAAACATTCAAACAAGCTTTTTTCGATAGAATAATTTTATATCAAGTGGTACTTAGAATAATTTCAATATGAAGTAAAAAACTTTTACCCCTTGTTTCATGGGGTTGGGTTAATAAAATAAAAGTTTTTTTACAGAATATTTCTATAATCATCCACTTATTTAACGTGAGAAAGTGACAAAAGTCATACTTTTCTACACATTACTATAACATGACCACCCTTGTGCTGATTGTTCAACAAGGTAAAATGTTGACAAAAAACTGTTCATGAACGTCACATATACGTTTTTGAACGGTAAATAACGAACGGTATATTTCTTACAAAAGCTAGGGGCGAATCGATATGTTCGTTGTGTCATTGGACGAATAATAAAAACAACTAAGGTATCTTTGCAATTAGCATTCCCGAAAGTTGAATGTATTCATGCATTCTCTCAGCGTTTTGTAACTTTTCTCAGTAAGTATTATTATTTTTTAAGCGAGTGAAGACGGTCAAACATTTCACCACGATGAATACTTTCATATGATAACCAAATTCTGGCGAATTATTCGTACTGGACATGCTACAGCAGAATGCAACATATTTCTATCGCGACTTGAAGTGACTGTATGAATGAAATTTTAGATATTTTCTACACAGAATAATTTAGAAAAATGATTAATTCCTCCCGAGTATTATTGATTACTACTGAGTACTTTGCAAGCTCGAAAACAGTTGATCATATGGTATATGTATTCTGTCTTGAAGACAATAAGTCACCTGAAGGTCAGTCAATCCTTTTATACATGTAGTCAAAACTTGTGGATCGTCTTTCACCATGTTACTTTCAAATCAATGTTAGCACTATGACAGTGATTCAATGTCACCCTGTTAAAAGTATATGTCTGTTAAATTAAACTCTGTCAACAATACATATACTTATATTCTGATAAAGCGACCAATTAATTTTTCAATAAACGGAGACTTTCAGCAATCTGCTTCCCGATAGATATAGTTTGTCATAAAGGCAGGATATGTATCAATACAGTCTGTTGTAAACGTTGTAAAGATACAGCTATACTGCTTAACGCAGACATCATCAGCCGAGCTCCACCGTCAACAGATGTTTCGCCCCCTTATGCTCGGTACACCCTCGGGGTGGCGGGGCAGGTAGTGATGGCTAACCACTACCCCGTCTACGTTGGCTGCCAAGTTTGTTCACTACGACGTAGCCAGAGTCAACTGGATGCTCGCTCTGCAGCTCTTCCAAGATCATGGACTGCAGTCTTTCGGACTCTTCCTTTGCTCCCTAGAGC
>JAULCC010333119.1:14528-28377 GCA_032358795.1 Nuttallia obscurata | reverse complement strand
CAGGTAAGCAATGATGTTTCATGGATATTAAATAAGTAAAGTTAAAACAGTTCAACACCATGTTAGGCTTTTCCTTTTTTTTTTGTTTCTTTCCAGTTTGTCTACCTTTAGTTTAATTTTCAATATTTCTCATTTTCAAGATGTGTTCTCCCTTCTGATGAAGATCTGAGCTTCCCCCTAAGATTAAGGCTTGATCATTAATGCTGTTTCATTGTAAACCTAGATTCTAGGATGAAAACTGTTAATTACATACTGAGAAAAATAACAGGTAGAAATTATAGCTAATAGTACTAATCTAATGACCAAAACAGAATTAATGAATAGTAATCCTGAGATTTGAGAAAAGTGAAAAAAAAATTTTCTTCATCAAACCTGTGATTGCTCATTTTTTTTTAATACTGGTATTCTTGTTTCATTTACCTTAGTGATTATTACAGTCACACGATTAACCGGAATATTAAGGAGATAACATAATAAATGATGGATATTCAAAAATATATATAAACTACACTTGATTTTCAACAGCTTTTATGACACCAGTGTTGTACCGACCGGGGATTAGTTGTCGACAATGAAAAATATTTTTTGATCAGTTTAAAAGCTGAGTAAATAAATTGTAATTAATCATAATGGTGTTTCTATTTAATCTAAATCAACTGCATGTACATTATCTGGCTTTCACTAGCATAACTGACATACTTTGGAGCACTATTAAGTCAGAACAGGTTTATATGTTACTTTGATAATGTAAGCAATAACTATAAAGATTTTTGTTTCAAAAATTTGAAAACAATATTGAAAATGTTACTTTAAGAATTCTTCTGGATCCATGGGCAAGACAATGCTTTCTAAAAGATTAAAAAATGAAATAGTACAAAATGTAAAAAATATATAAATACTTATACATCCTTAAACTGCAGCTATTAGTGTTTATAGGTTAGATAAGTTGCAGATTTTAATAGCATTTTAACATTTACAGCAGTTACTGATGTTGTCCTTTTAGTAAGAATTTGGGGTTTTAGCTGAATACCCTTATCATTTGTGAGAAATTATCAAATATATTCAGTTTATCATAATGTATATTCTGAGTTTAGTACATTTATAATAATAAAGAAAAGTGTATTTTTATATAAAAGGAGGGGAGAAAAGCCTGCCCAATCCAAAAAAATTAGTGTAGGCAAATGCAAACCAACTATTCTTTAAGGACAGTTATTAGCAAGCTGAAAATATTCTATAAGTATTTTGTTAGCACTATTCTCTCTCTCAAAGAATTCTGAATTCAGTTTGCATTCAACACATTAATCTGAATTTGAGATGTTGGTTTATAAATTTTACTTTCAAAGTTTCCATAATTCTACAATGCTGCATTATTATGTGGATGCAGACTTAAATATATATGGTTAATGATTACTCAAGACTTTTCTCTCTAGATGACAGAAGAAACTGTTAGTCCTAAAAGACCTCAGAAAAATAAACGCAGATCTAGTTTGGGCAAGGACGACAAAAATCTCAGTGGACCAAATGCGAAGAAGCAAAAACTTAACAATCAGAAGTTAACAAGAACGCGAGTGTCTAAATCAGATACACCAACAAAGTTAGACGGTACAGATATAGATGTCAGCACATCCAAGAACAAGAAAACTCAGGAACAATCAGTTAAAGATATTCATAACATGGATGAAAATTTAAAAGAGAAGAAACCTAGGAAAGGAAGTAAAACAGATATCAAAACAGAGGAAACAAGTGGGAAAGTGAAAAAGGACACTAAAAAAGATGTGAAAGAAAATGTTGATAAAAAAGACATTAAAACAGATACCAACGAAAACTCCAATGTAGATACTAAAGAAAAGAAACCTAGAAAATATACAAAAACAGATGTGAAAGAAAATGTTAATGATAACAATGAAAAGAAACCTCGTAAGAATAGCAAAACAGAAATTAAAGAGAAGCCTGTTACAAAAACAAATAGTCCTGAGAACAAGATGAAACCTGGTAAACAGAGTCCAACCAATAGTAAAACTGAAGAGTCCCAACCGAAGAAGAAAGGCAGAAAGAGCAAAAAAGATCAGATGGCAGAGGAAATATCCGACTCAGATAGATGCGATAAGGAGAACTTTGACAATAATGTACCTACAGCCAACACAGATATACAGAAGCAGGCACAACCACTGACAGCCTTGAAGATGGAGACCTCGCAGAATACAACAGATGTTAATATGGACACATCACAAAATTCTGGAAAAGAAAAGTTGGCAACATGTAAAGATCTTACATCCAGAGGTATAGAATTCATAGACTTTTGTCATGTTCAATGTAGACTTAGCCATTTACCCTCGACAGTCATAAATTACGCTTTCAACTGATTTTGCAGAGCCATTGTAGAAAACATTCCAGGGTTACAATTATTTTGTCCTCTCTACACCAGTTCTTGATTGCATACTGCTTTTGTAAGTATTGTTGGGTGAGAGTTTCTGATGTACAGAACTAATCAGCATATAAAACTGAGCATGTATGTAGTAGATGGCTGTGGGAGTCCTAAGTTTAGAGTTGGTGGCTTCTGCTTTCTAACCATACTTAAAATAAAGATTAAGACCACTGATTAAATGACAAAATTTATTATACATTATGTAGAAATAAATAACAGTTTACCTGTCTGTGCCTGAAGACTTGTAGATTTAAACAGCTTTTTTGGAGTACTTGAAGTTTTCAATCTTGTTTGAAAACAATTTTCATTACTACAAATTGTTCTAACATTAAAAGCTATATATCATTGTAAAGATTAATTTTAATGTTTCACAAAAAGAAAAATTGACAAGGCTTTATTGTGATCTTCAAATTTCTGTATCCAGCTCTGTTGCATCCTAGTGGTAGATGGGGACATAGCATGTGTTTTGTGAACAAAAATCTCTCGGTGATGATTGGGGGACAGGGTGAAAAGCAACAGTTGAATAAGGATGCTGTATGGACCCTGGATATGGGTAAGTTGGGTCACAACGAGTCTGTAGGTTTTTTAGAGCCTAGCGGTTTCACTGTACATAAACTATATATATAATAACAAAAGATGTATACATATCTCTCATAAATAATACACTGTTACACATATAAGTTATATCTACATGTAGTTAAAAGGCAAAATTCTTTTGATTAAGCTGGTGTCTTTTTTTCATAGTGTGATAGCAAATTTACTGGATGTGACACGTGCACAACCCAATGGCCATGGATCTAAAAAGAAAAAATGTATATTCTACTGATGTGCTCACATGTCTTATGAGGGGATGATGCAACTTGGATTTTGTTTAGATATTCTACTTTTGTTTATTCTCAAATGCAATTGTGTGTATCTATTTACAAATAAATCAAATGCTAGTGTTATTCTAATGGATTGAATTCAGCTTAATATACACCTTTAAATGAAGAAATACAACCTTATATGACCAGCTTAATCTTTATATTTTTTCTCTGATTTTCCAGCTTTTTAATATTTATTTGTTAGCATTTTTGCTGTATTTGCATGTGATAATTCGTTACACCTGCATCACCTGAGGTCACATACATGCTATATAGTTAATATTCAGTAAAATGATGCTATTATGACATCATTCATTCATTTTCCCTTTCCTGTTTCATCAGGATGATATTTGCATTTTTATAAGGTTTGCTTTCTGTGTTCTACCCCTTTGCCTGGATTCATGGAGAGGCAAATAAGGCCATGCAGCAAGACTTCTTGACCATTAATGCTAGAAAAGTTGAATGAAATATTTTCATGCTGACAGGAAATACATAAAGGTATGATAGTTCCTTGTATGTGATTGAATTTATTTATTAACTCTGATAATAGGGAACAGGCTGGCTCAACTGGATTATTTGTTTGTTAAGTAGCTAATCATAGTTAAAAGTATGTATAGACTTTATTTGAAAAATCTATTACAGAAACCAGAAGATGGAAAAATCCAGCGACACAGTCGGAGGGACAGAAACCAGAATATCGTATGGGACATACTGCTACATATGATCCTATGGTGAGATGTGTGTATGTGTTTGGTGGCTCTAAGAACACTAGGTGGTTCCATGATGTACATGTGCTTGACATTGATGAGTGGAAATGGCAGTTAGTGAAGGTATGACTTTGTGTCCAACTGTGGTAAATAGCCAATTAACATTTTCTGTTGTGTGCCAGACAGAGATTTACCTATTTGAGCTTGGAACTTTTGGTATTTAACTGTATGTTACCTAGATTAAGATATATTATGGGTAAACATGATGTCTTTGTTAGTTTGTACCTTTTTCCTATTTCATTATGATCAAATATTACTATACTTCAAACCAAAAGCTTTCAAGACTCCTTTTCCTCTGCATTCTGAACATTTTGATCTCTGATTCGTAATTGGTTTCTCCATTTAGGGAATTTTTGGCAATTATTATTTTAATATGTTGGTTTACAGTCTCGGTTAGAATTTTTCTTGTTATTCAGGTTAAAATTGCTAAAAAAATGCAGAAAACAATCTCAAACTCAGCTGAGACTGAAAAATGCTTTTTGAACACTGGGCCAGATGAAATCGCAGGTCTGGGGCTACACTGTTTCCAAGACCCATTCTTCCTTGTCACATGTGTCCAGATTTTTTTTACTCCTTCTGTGAGATAGGCATCCTCATTTGAAATACTGTATTGGAATAGTCAAGGTTGATGTCTTATGACAAGTTTTATGTATTTCTAGAATCCAAGATATGTAAAGTATTAAAATGAAACTCAGTACAGATTAACAAGAGTCAGGGTAGTTTATAACCATAACCTGGCAGTATTTTGTTACTATTGTTGCCTCTTTTTTTCCCCTTGTTATTAAGTGACAACCTACCTGTTTTAAAATATCTTTTTGAATAGTCTGACAGGGTGATTGCCTTTTCTTTTTTTTACACCCCTGAATTTATTAAGTTTGATATTATTAAACAGAAATGCAATTTATTGTGCAATTATTCTCATGTTTTTTAAACCACTCTATCTAGGTTAGTGGGAAAGCACCAACTAGAGCATACCACAGTGCCACACTTTATCGCCATGAACTGTGGATATTTGGAGGTGTGTACCCACGTCCTGATCCTCAGCCAGATGGTTGCAGCAATGACATACACATATTCAGTCCTGTCATGGAGAGCTGGTACAATCCTATTGTAAAAGGAGAGAAACCAATACCTCGTTCTGGGTAAGTAATGTCACTAAAGAGCTGATAAAATCCTGTTGACCACATATTCAGTATTCATTCTAGGACCGCTTCAGAGGAGGTTAGTTTGGCAAAACAACTGTGACTATGTTAAGTTCATGTCAATTTTCTGGGCTGGTCCTGAGATATCAGTGGAAGTAGGCAGTTATCAGTTTTGTGGACCAATGGTCCAGCCTCAGTATAACACCATATATAAAATGTCTGAGGTCATTTCACAAACAAAATCGCTATTTTCATATTCCCTTGAGTAGATATCAGGGCAGGGGGAACAAAAATTCAATCATACTGGTCTGCCTGGGGGAGTAACATTTTATTATACTTTCAGGAGCAAAATGGTTGGGAAATACATTCCATTTACAATTACGATTCCAATTGTTATATTGTTATTGAGAATTCTTCTTACCGACTTGAAATAGAATAAAATTTATCTTATATATCCTATCTAGGAAAGTAAATAGTCGATTCTTAATGAGTAATGTGACCTCATAATGGGCAGGTATACAAGGTCGAACATTTGTCTTTCATGATTGGCATAACCAGACTGTGATATCTATTAACATTAGCCAGTAATAGAAAAATGTTACCATTAGGACTTTCAATTATTAGTGAATATATGGTCAGACGTTTTTCTGTCTTGACCATCAGTTAATACTAATCAGATTATCAAACACTAAAAATTGCGACTTTGACTTTCCGAAATCAAGTGGTTTTAAAAAAGCTACCGGGAATACAACCTAAGGAGTTAGGAATCTAGAAAATGACCTCTGATTCAGACTAACAACGAAGCTTTAATGTTTATATGATATTATGAAAGAAATAAAACATAAATAGATGGTAATTTTAACGTATGCATTCTGTGTAAGCAACAGACTTTGATATTTTTTGTCCTTGGTAATTTCAATGGATATTTGATGTGATTATGTCATAAACATGAACACTGAATAAATGTATAATGAAAATGTAGGGCTAGTAAATTTTGTACAGGGCAAGCAGATTTTCTAGGTCACTTGTCTTGCAGTGTGAGTACCTCTGTAAAAACAATTTTTGAGGCCTGCTTTGTAGCTACTCAATAGAGCCTTGTAGCATAGTCTTGGTCTTGGTTCATTAACAATTTAATTATTCAATGTTACATTGTTTTCAGGCATTCAGCAACATTATTAAACGATCAGCTAGTTGTCTTTGGTGGCTGGGATGCTCCAATCTCCTACAGTGACTTACATGTGTTAGATATGAGTAAGTGCGGATATATTCTATATTTAAACCTAAAACTGATTTCAGGTAATTTTCTTATTTAATGTACCGCATTGAGTTGGATTTGTCAAATGTTAGGGAATTTCTTTTGCAGTGATATTATTTGTCAAAACTACTTTTATGCTTTAAAACTGTTTTGGTTGCTAATCCTGCATATCATCTGTATTTAAATTATTTTATGTATTGCCGTTTTCTGGCTGTATATCTGTTGCATACCCTTGTTTTCCATAACTCCTGTTAATTGAATGTCATTAAGACTTTACATGAGTAGTCAGTAACATACACTATAAATGCATATCATCTGTATTTAAAGTATTTTGTATATTGCTGTTGTCTGGCTGTATATTGTATTGTATATTGTATACCCTTGATTTCCATTTCTCCAAGTTGAATGTCAATAAGACCTTACATTAATCACTATAAATGCATATCTTCTGTATTTAAAGCTTCACAGGCACATACAATTAAACTAATCAGACTATAAGACTTACCTACAGGTAGCTAGCATAAGCACAGATGAAACATCTATCAAATACCCATGTTAAAACCATGTGATGGCGCACAACAAAAGTTTGTTGATGTTCATTGTTATCATTTAACTGTTGTTTGGGGTTTAATTTTCAAGAATATCACAGTCTTGTCCACAAAATAAACCCACAAAAACATGTAAAATGTGTAAAATCAGGTTGGATGAGGCATGAAATATATATGTGGACATTGCTTATTTGCACAGTTCTAATATTCTATTTTAGTTTTGCTGTATTCTGTTACAGGTATTGTTGAATGGAGTCAACCAAAGTTTGTAGGAAAACCTCCAAGCCCTAGAAGGTATGATTAACACAAACATTCTTCTCTCATTCAATTTATATAAGTAGAATATAAATATAACATTTAAGTCAGTGCTGCCTGTATCTTTCCACTATTTTAATATTCGTTTAAAGTATCAAAATTTCTTCTGGAAATATTGATGACACATGTGAGGCCTTTGAAGATGGCTAATACTTTCAAAACATTTTTATCAGAATGATAATTGTTTCATCATTTTGCTGTAGATTATCTATTTGAGTAAATTCTTCAGTCAACCAATAGACAAAACAGGAATCAATATAACAACTGCTTTATTGCTCATTGAACTTTTATTTCTGTAAGAAAAAAATCAATATTGGAATGTTTTGGTTTTATAGCTTATTTTTAAGATACATGATGCCAAATGAAAATACAAATCCAAGTTTGGAGATGTGTATATTATGTATAAAATAATTTTTGTTTTTGATTTTGTTTAGCTGATACCCATATATTCATTTCTATTTATCTGTTTCAGTTGGCATGCCTCCTGTGCTCTTACTGGCAGCAGACTTTTGATACACGGTGGATACAATGGGGACATAGCTCTTGATGATACCTTCATATTTAATTTGGGTAAGTTAGTGCTATGCTGGGCTTACTGGTGTACTGTCTGCCAACAATTTCAGTTGTCCAGGGTTTGACACAAGTGGGTATTTTAGATGTCAGTCAATTGCTAGAACAAAACCTGTGATGGAATTCAAGTTCCAAATACTAAGCGATAAAAAGGAATGGGTCAGGTGCAACATCATTTGATTGATTTCAACAACAACATGGTTTATTAAGATGGTAATTTAAAGTCTTTAATTGATGAAAAGTCATTTATTCAGTCTTAAAGTTGTTTTACTTGAAAATCAGTTTGGATTTTCATACAATGCAATGATGTATGTACCTTCTAGTCATGCATTAATTTAGATTTGATCTTCAGAAAACTCTGGGCCTCAGTGGCTGAGTAGTTATGGTCACTGACTTGTAATCTCACAACTGTGGGTTCAAATTCAGGTCTGGGCACTTAGATTTTTCAAGTGAGGACGCCTTCAAGCTTGCTTCTAGTAGGTCGATGGGTCTACCAGGGTGCGCTCTGTGTCTGAAATAGTGTAAAGGGGTTCCCTGGGGTCTTCCTCTACCTGAAAGGAGCCGGACGTCGTGATATGACTGAAATACTGTTAAAGTGACGTTAAATTTCTAATAAACTAACAAACAGAAAACTCCTCATATTTTATTTACATTTTTGTGATAATAATGTAGTATCTACAATGTTACATTAACAGTATTAGAATATATAAGATCTCAATTTCTCATTTATTTCAGATCACATGAGCTGGTGTCAAATACAGGTGGAAAGCAAACCTACAGCTAGGGTTGGTCACAAGGCTTTGTGCATGCCATATCGCCATGACAATGGAGAGGAAGATGAAGTCATTATATTTGGAGGAGGGGACAATGATGGAGAATATTTTGATGATTTGATGAGCATTTATGTACCATTTGACCCAGTGTCTTTGTCTGATGTGTGAGACCATTTGCAGTCCGTATTTTCAGATAGCAAGCCAAATGGAAGAAATGTAATGAAAGCCAGTAACACCTTTTAAGTCTTACTATCTATCAACCATTGAATGAGTCATGATTAGACAGAGTGGCAAGCGATTCAGACTACAACTTGTTATATGTCAATATGTATGTTGTATGAACTAAACTTACAGTAGCTTTTAGTAATAGACACACCCTTTACACAAATTATATTGTTTAAACTATCAGAAAAAACAATGGTTTTTAGCTTAACAGTTGAGTAGGAAGAGCTCAAAGGTGAGCTATTGTGATAGGGGACTGTCTGTTATCATAGGTCATCCATCTGTCATCAACATATTCCTCTAAACAGCATCTCCTAAACAACTCAGCCAGTTTCAACCAAACTTCACAGGTATGTTCCTTGGTTAGTCCTCTTCCAGAATCCTTAAAAGAGCTTGGTTCAATGCAAAACTTAGGCTGACATGGCAGCTGAAAGGAAAACTGAAATTCTTCTCAGAAACTGCTGGCCCAATTTCAGAATAATTTCATACCTTCAAGCCATGTTGATTCTTAAAAAACATCTCTATCAGGGCACATGGTTAGCTTTCACTATTTTGCTGTAAAGAAAACTTTTCTTCTCAGAAACAGATTGCCTGTCTTTAATGCAAGCTAAAGCTTAGATATTTTATGTGTAACATAAGCATATCTAGTACTTAGTTTGTCCAACTGTTGACACTGGTAGCAGATTTGGCCCTCCACATAGGTGTCTTATTTTACATAGACTTGTATAGAGAAAACTTATTGTCATCTTATTGAAAATCTTGCATTAGCTTGAACTTAGATTATTTTATGTGAAAGGTTATCTATCAATATCCAAATGGTGACCTCTTTATCACACATCCACTCTTGCAACACTATTGTAAATTAACCCTCATCTGTTTACCTATAGAAGATCAACCCTCATGTATCATTGTATTGTCAATCATCCCCTCACTTTTCTCAATTATCCCTCGTATTTCACAACTGTCACCCACTTTTGCCTCACTATTGTGGATCAACCCTCATCTAACAGTAATTATCTACTTTTTCCTCACCACTGTGAATCAACCTTCATCTATCTTATTTATCATCAACTCTTGCATCACTATATTGTAAATCATTTTCCCATTTATCACAATGTTGTCAATTATTTCCCATGTATCACTACATTATCAATCATTTTCCCATTTATCATACTGTTGTCAATCATTTCCCTTGTACCACTGCGTTGTCTATCATCCTCTCTCGCATCACTTGGGCGTGCTAATGTAGCACAAGAATTTTGACCACTGCTTAACCCTTGCCTGATCGTAAGAGGCGACTAATAGGGTTTTAACATAAACTGGAGTTTCTGTATTTCTGATTCTCCAGCAGGTATGAAGTTGTTGGTTCCATAAACCATATAATTTTATCTCTATGTAAATAAGATGTGGATCCAACATTGTCAAATATCCCTCATGAATCCAAATCATAATCAATCATCTCTTTTGCACAACATCATCAATCATCCCTCTTACACAACATCATTGTCAATCATTCCTCATGATGCAAGATCATTTTCAATTATCCCTCGTGAATCAAGATCATTGTAAATAGTCTCACAAGAATAAAGATATTGACAATCATCCCACATGAATAAAGATCATCGTCAATTATCCCTCATGAGTAACGATAATTTTCCATAATGGATTTTGCACAACATCATTGTCAGTCATATCTATGGCATCATCATTTTCAGTAATCCCACTTGTATCACATTGTATTCAAACTTCCCTCCTGCACACCTTTCAATGATCTCTCTTGTGTTGCATCATTGTCCATCATTCTGTATGAAAACAATGACATTGTCAATTTCTCCTTGCATTAAATCATTTTCAGCAATCTCACATCTATCTCATCATTGTCATCCATCTTACACATGACATCATTGTCATCCATCTCATTTATCACACCATTGTCAATCATCCCTCATCTATGACATTGTCAGCCATCTCTCTTTCACACCATTGTCAACCAGCTGTCATGGTATCATTGTCATTTATTCCTCAGATAAAACACAACTGAAAACCATCCCTTGTGTATCACATTCTCAACCATCACCCTGGTATCTCACCATTGTCAACCATCTGTTACCTATGACATTATTCTCAACCATTTGACTTCTATGACACCATTGTCAATCATCTATCCTCATTGATATTTTTTTTCAACCGTCTTAAATCTTATCACAACATATTGTCAACTATCTGTCATCTAGGACATTATTTTTAACTGTTTTACATCTATCACACCATTGTAAACACTTGTTTCACACTTTATTTCACCACCCTTATATCTCACTATTGTCAACCTTATCTCATCTATCACATCATTAAGCTATGCTTCACTAAGAATTTTTTTATAGATGGGGATATGTTGTTTGGCAGTCATCAAGCATTTTGTTTCCACTCATTAAATTTACTTAGTAATTAAGTTTAGCAACACAACTTGGTATATAGATAGCTTACATAAAGACAAAGGTTTAAGGTTAAGTTCCTGTTGCTAAAAATTGAACTTTTTTCTGCTGAATACAATCAAAATTAAAAAGGACTAATAGCATTCACACTTGGAATATAGAAAGTTTATTGAAGACAAATGTTGGGATTGCATTTTGGGTGAATCTGGTCAAGGTCACTTGCTAAAATTCGAATCTTCTTTTAAATCAATAACTTCAGGAGGAAATGAGGTTTCTCAAATTAACTTACTATATAGAAAGCTTATCTAAAGACAAATATTTCTTTTTTTATTGTTTTTGTTTGAATTATGACAATTTTTTGCTTTTTTTTTTTTTGTGTGTGTGTATTTTTATTTAAACTATTTAATATTAATAATATCTGAAACCCTTGTTTTCATACAATTTCCATGTTTCCTGTTATAAATTACTCCACATAAATCACTCCATATCTATCACACATATCTCAGCCACCACCCTTGAATAACACCATTGTCAACCATCTCACATCTATCATATCAATGTCAATTATTTCTCATCTATCACTGCAGTGACATCCGTCCTTTATGTACCACAAAATTCTCAACCATATCTTTTATCACAAAATTGTCTCCGATCTCTTATCCTTATCATTTCCCATGTATTTCCATTGACAATCATTCCATTTTTTTCACACAATCTTCAAATGCCAACTTTGTAAAACACCATAGTCACCATCTCAGATATGTCATATCATTGTCAACCATCTCAGATCTGTCACGTCATTGTCAACCATCTCAGATCTGTCACATCATTGTCAACCATCTCAGATCTATCACAGCATTGTCAACCATCTCAGATCTGTCACTTAATTGTCAACCATCTCAGATCTATCACAGCATTGTCAAGCATCTCAGATCTGTCACGTCATTGTCAGCCATCTCAGATCTGTCACATCATTGTCAACCATCTCAGATCTGTCATATCATTGTCATCCATCTCAGATCTGTCACATCATTGTCAACGATCTCAGATCTGTCACGTCATTGTCAACCATCTCAGCTCTGTCACGTCTTTGTCAGCCATCTCAGGTCTGTCACATCATTGACAACCATCGCAGATCTGTCACATCATTGTCAACCATCGCAGATCTGTCACATCATTGTCAACCATCTCAGCTCTGTCACGTCATTGTCAGCCATCTCAGGTCTGTCACATCATTGACAACCATACATCATGTAGCACAAAATTCTCAACCTGCACCCTTTTATGTCACCCATATCACATCATTGTTAACATTCTCTATTCTATCACATTACTGTCAGCAGTCCTTCATGTATTTTTCCATTGTAGACCATGGCTCATATATCCCTCATGATCACAACATTGTTTATTATCATTTACATAATCAAGCATAACACAAATATGCTAATCTGAAACAATTATCTATTGAAATAATTTTCAAACAGCCCTCATGTATAGCCATTGTCAGCATTCCTTCAGTAAATTTTGACCAAAGTCAACCATTTTAAAGTGACTAGCCAACGTTTAAATCATTCTCTTAAAAATGACCTAATTTGTTAACCATAGCCAATGATATATTTCTATTTCAATCATATTTTACAAAATTGACTACAGTCATCCCCATTTCCCCCTTCCCTCCCACGTGATTTGAACTATACCCCCTCCCTATCTGTAGACAACACTGTCAACCATTCCACTAATTATAAAGACACCACAGCCACCCATCCCCCTCACTATGTATTGTCATCATTGTCAACAATTCCTGCTAACTATAGTTGGACAGCACTGCGGAAGACCCCTCATCACAAGTGGATATAATGGTCTACCCTCCCCCTCCTTATTTGTGGACAACACTGTTGACCATTCCCCTCACCATAAATACACTCCACATTCAACCCTGCCTCGCACTTTAAGAGGACATCATTTTCTACCTTCCCCCTTACTATGAGTGGACTACACTGCAGACCACCCCCTCATCATAAGTAGACATAATGCTCAACCCTCATAAGTGGACACCACTGTAAAACATCCTGCACATGTCTATCATTGTCAACCATCTCAGATCTGTCACATCATTGTCATCCAGCTCTGTCATGTCATTGTCAACCATCTCAGATCTGTCACATCATTGTCAACCATCTCAGATCTGTCATATCATTGTCATCCATCTCAGCTCCGTCACATCATTGTCAACCATCTCAGATCTGTCACATCATTGTCATCCATCTCAGCTCCGTCATGTCATTGTCAACCATCTCAGATCTGTCACATCATTGTCATCCATCTCAGCTCTGTCATGTCATTGTCAACCATCTCAGATCTGTCACATCATTGTCAACCATCTCAGATCTGTCAGGTCATTGTCATCCATCTCAGATCTGTCATATCATTGTCATCCATCTCAGCTCTGTCATGTCATTTTCAACCATCTCAGATCTGTCACATCATTGTCAACCATCTCAGATCTGTCATGTCATTGTCAACCATCTCAGATCTGT
>JAULCC010333119.1:0-14428 GCA_032358795.1 Nuttallia obscurata | reverse complement strand
ACCATCTCAGATCTGTCACATCATTGTCAACCATCTCAGATCTGTCATGTCATTGTCAACCATCTCAGATCTGTCACGTCATTGTCAATTATTCATCATATATCACTCGATTGACAACCATACAACATGTAGCACAAAGTTCTCAACCAGCATCCTTGTATATCACCCATATCACATCATTGTTAACATTCTCTATTCTGTCACATCATTGTCAGCATTCTTTCATGTATTTTTCCATTGTAAACCATGGCTCATTTATCCCTCACGCTCATAACATTGTTAATTATTTCTTATTGTAGACAACAGTGAGATGGTAGACAATGATGTTCACTAAATTTAATATTTCTGGCAGTATACCTCTGCTAGCTTATCTGTTTTACTTCATAACTGTTAAAGACAAACAAATTTGTATTTGAGGTGACAAGGTTCAAGGTTACTATTACTACAAATAGAAATGTTCTAAATCACTTCTACTTGGAAAGAAAGTACAGGGTATTTGAACTGTAACCCTGTAGTACTGTGTTATCTTAGTGCCCCTTGCCTTTTTCATTTTCATTAAATGATAACATAGCTGTTTAAAGAATTTCTCTTAAAATGGTTGAACATGCTGTCCTGTGACATCTCCTGCTTTTAATTTTTGTTTGGGAATCGCAAGTCATGGAATTCAAGGTCCCACAAAATTGTCACCAGTTATCAATCTGAAATTGAAAGCTCAAAGTAGGAGATCTGATTTTTGAAAATTAGTTAAGTTTGAGGCCCTGGTGATTTGACTTCTGAACAACTACCTGTGCTAACTAACCGATAAAACATACCTGTATAGTATTGTATTTTATTCATATTCAAGATTCTTATTGAAGATACAAACTAAGAATCCCATATCCCTTCATATAGAAGGTAACAATACAGGCATTGATATGATATCTTGATATTATATGATAGTTTACAGACTTCATTAACAGCCTTATTGTACATACAAGAGAGTCCTGAGGACTTATACATTTGTAAAAGGATACCTCATTTTGTTACATTTTACATGACAGAAAATGGCACAGGTAGTGTAAGAGTTAGAACTGCTTGTAAAGGTTTTAGTGTTTTCTGTTGCTTGTATATTTCAAACAGTCTAGAGAGTAAAAGAGTATGTGTCTGCTTGGTTTATTGTACTTTTTATCAGTAGGGACTGACACAGATATTTGTATCATATACTTATAATTCATTGTAAATAGGAAGTGTTTAACCTATATAAAGTATACAATGTATTTATGAAATCTAGATTAATTATTTTTATAAATGTTTCACAATGTCCGACCTGTTTCTGCTCAGTACTTGGACCAGTAGTTTTCAAATAAACCATAAAACATTGATTGGTTGTGTTGTCCTACTTTTATTCCCATTTTGAATTTATTTTCCTTGAGAGTCTAACCGGTATGAATGTGAGTGAATGAAATAGGGTTTTTCAGCATACAAAGACTATGCCACTGCAAAAATTTGGGACCAGTGTTGACCAACAAGCTGACTAGTCTACAATTTGTTGACATGTTACTGCAAACGTTTGAAAAAACTTAGTGAAGGCTAGACACTAATATGATGCAACATTATGGACAGTTTTGTCTAGGTATGATGTTATAAAACTTTCTTCAGTATGAACTTTTCCCATGGTCAGTATTCAGTGCAATTTTATTGGTTAGAATTTATCATATAACTTGCTTTAGCCAATCACAGTCATAGACTTCTTTTTCAGCTGGGGCAGAAAGTGACGTAATTCAAACAAATAATAAATCATCTGAGCAATCTGGAGAGCTAAAAACCAACAGATTTTTTGATAAATGAGCCACTGCATAAAAAAATGACCCTTTGAGACCAGGGTGGACTAAGAGTCTGAGGTCAAACTTGTAACTATCTTGAACTTGTTCTAATACAAAAAAAATGAAAGTTTGAAGAAGAAATGTTAATAAATGGCAAAGTAGTAGCCAATGCTACATTTTTGTGACAAAAAGAGGCATAACTCTGTAAAATATGACCTTGACCTCGGTATTTGCCAGCATCAATATCGTTGTACTCATAATCAATATGATTTGAATGTTTGATGAAGAAATGTTTATAAAGGCAAAGTTATGGCCAACATCAGGTTTTTGTGACTGAAGAAAAGACAAATCAAACTTGTTCCAAGAGGGCAACATAATTGCAATATTACCTTGTTTGTACACTGTATAGAGAACATTTCTTGAGCAATCAAACCAAATGTGCTTGACCACAAGTTTTTGGATGAGTAAGATTATTGACCAGATTGGACCAGTATTTCTTGAGTTATTGCCCCTGATGTAACAAAAAATTCAAATTATTTCCACTGTACACTGCATTTAAAATCATAATCAAATGTGGATTGAGTGTGTATGACTGCATGTTCTCGGATGAGCTTGATTATGGGCTAGATCAAACCAGTATTTCCCTGAATTATTGCCCCTGATGTAACAAAATTTGCAGTAATTTACCTCTGGTATTAATAAAGGCCTTTTTTGTGTCATCTGCATAGCATGGCAGACACATAGGGATCATGTATCTGGCCACGTTGTGCCCGTCGTCGTCGTCACACACCTCGTTTGTGCTCAATAACTTTAGAGGTTAAGAGCTTTTTTCAACTTAGTTTTATGCAACTTATTGGTTTCGGCTCAATAACTTTTAAAGGGATGTGTTGACTCAATTCAGATTTGGCATAAGAGTTTATGATTATAAAAAGGTCATCACCTTAAGAACATTCCTGTAAAGTTTTATTAAAATTGGCTAAGCCGTTTAGGAGGAGATGTCCTTTGAAGCAAATGTTGATGGACAGAGGGACAACAGACAAAGGCTGGTCACAATAGCCCACTATGAGCCTCTGGCTGGGGTGATCTAAAAATGTGATTTAACTTTGTGTAGTTTTTTTGTCTCGCTGCAACGAAGGAGCAAAAGCGAGACTAAGGTGTTACTTTTCTGGCAGCGGGGATGTCAAACATTTTACATTTAGCTCCAACGTTAAAGTTTTTGTTTTTACTTTCCTCAATAAGAAGTTGTCCTAGGGCTATCAAATTTGGATGAGAGATGCACCTATTACCCTTCTACATGATTTATGCTGAATTTGCTGATTGTGACTATTTATTTTTGGGCTAAAAACATGATTTTAGGTTTTTTGGTAGATTTTGATTGGTGTTTAGCTCCAATATTAAAGTTTTTTTGATTTTCTTTACTTTTCTCAATAAATAAATGTCCCAGGGCTTTCAAATTAGGATCATAGATATATCTAGTGTCCTTTTACATGTTTTATGCTGAATACCCTTATTGTGACCTATTTGAGGGATAGAAACATGTTTTTTTGTGAATTTTGAGAAATAGTTAAAGCCTTTTTTCTCTTTGTTACATTGATTTCAAATTGTGCACAGACATGATTTATGCTGATTGTGATCTCTTTTGGGGGGACAAAAACATGGTTTTAGGTGCTTTTTTTGTGGATTTTGGTTAGTGTTTAGTTTCAATGTCAAAGTTTGGTTTGTTTTTTACTTGTCTCAATAAATGGTTGTCCTTAGGCTTTCAAATTTGAATCAAAGATGCATCAAGTACGCTTTTACATGATTTATGCTGAATATGCGTGATTTTAGATGTTTTTGGTGAATTTTGAGAATTGGTCATAGCACATTTATTTTTTGTTACATTGATTTCAATTTCTGAATAGACATGATCTTTGCTGCATATGCTGACTGTGGCAATGTTTTTGGGTAAGAAAAATGATTTCAGTTGTTAATTGGTGGATTTTGAGAATTGGTCATAGAATGTTCTTTTTTTTGTTACATTGATTTCAAATTGTTCCCAGACATTTCAAAATTATAGTACTATAATGTTTAAGGTATGGAGGTAATTTTTTTTCGATTTCATTTAGGTATGAAAAAAAACCTGATCACACACAATGAAACCGCATTTTTAATGTTAGATTTCCACTTATTTATTTTTTGAGGCCTGTTTTAAATTATATGGGGAAACTTCTTTATAGATTTTATTTCCATTTCTTTTATTTTTTTTAAATCCTATCAATATAAATTGATCAACTCTCGTAGTAACGTAGTTTTCCGTGACAGCCATATTTGTTTACATTCTAAAAAATGTAGTTCCTGTCGCCAAATTTTTTTCATCCAGTTATGAAAAAAAATTCAGCCAATCACAGACAAGCAATAGTGATGAATACAAACGGAACTAAATTATATATTGAAAGGGCTTTGGTGTCAAATGCTAAGATTTTAATTATGAAGAATTTTTTTTTCTAAAAAGCATGAATTACGAATTTAGAACTTTTTATGCTAATTTATTAAATAATGTGATAGGTTTTGGGTCATAATTATTTATATTAGTATTTCTTTTTTAAGCTTTGTCTAGTTTGGGGAATTATTTTTAGCTTTATTTTAATGAAACAAGTTTATCTCAGTAAGTGCTATCACTAGTGGTTTTAAACTTGGATCTTATTAAAAAAAAAAAAAATAGAATTTCAAAAAACTTTCAAATTTATTTTTTTATTTGGAAAATTTGAATTTGAATTTCAAAAATTAAAACTCAATTTAAAAATTAAACTGTCATTCTTAAAATAAAATTGTTAATTTAAAAACTTCCATTTTTTTTTTAATTTTAATTTTAATATTGCATTCCTTGATGTTGACAGTGACAATGTTGTTAACTTTCAGAATACACTTGGATGACAGAAAGAACCCTTTGACCCATAGTCTTTCAACTTCACCTTACGATTGGACTCCTTCAGTATCTGGGTCAGGCAATTGCATATACGGCCAAAGCGTATGATGCAGATACATTATATGTAATTCTAGTTTCCACATAATTTCAAATCTGGCCTCTAGTATTGGAGGAGAAGATTTTTTAAGTTTTCACCATATACATATAAGGAAAACTGACTCCTCCCCCCTGGCAGCTATGTTTTTTTATTAATCAAAATGATTTGAACAATCTTTGTAGTGGATCACCTAAGAAACATTTATGCCAAATCATTTTGAAATCTGGCCATTAGTTTTGGAGAAGATGTTTTAAGCTTTAACTATAAATAGTAAAGAAAACTGACTCTGTCCCCTTGCAGCTATGTTTTTTTTCAAGGGTCAAAATAATTTGAACAATCTTTATAGAAGGTCACGCAAGGAACATTTGTGCCAAATTATTTTCAAATCTGGCCTCTAGTTTTGGAGAAGTTTTTTAAAGTTTTCACTATATACATGTAAGGAAAACTGGCCGCCATGTTTTTTTACAGATCAAATTAATAATTATTTGAACAATCTTTGTAGAGGGTCACCTAAGGAACTTCTATGCCAAATTATTTTCAAATCAGGCCACTAGTTTCTGAGATCTTTAAAGTTTTTCCTTTCTGTTGCCATGTCAACCAGAGTTCTACATTGAATCAAATTCTTTGAACAACTTTGAAAGAGGACCACCAAAGAAACATTTTGGTTAAGTTTTGTTAAAATTGGCAAAGCCATTTAGGAGGAGATGTCGTTTGAAGCAAATGCTGACAAACGGACAATGGACAAAGGCTGGTCACAATAGCTCTGGCTCAGGTGAGCTAAAAAATTATAGATTGTGATATCTAGATTTCTTCCAAACTTACAGTGAAATATCACCAGTTTATTTGTAAAAAGTTCTTTTATCATCAAAGATGAGTGAAACAAAACAATGACATGCTTGACTGAGGTAGTGGAAAAACAAGAAATACTTGTTTAAATAATTTACTAATGCATGCTATTGCACCTTTATCATGATTGAAACTTCATATAAATAATTTCACAAAATCCTCACAATGCATATATCACCTCTACACTTCAAATTTGATAAATTAAATCTTGATGGGTTCTTTATCTCATATAACCCATTTATACAAATGACACCTGCTTCATCTCATATTATAAATGATAAATGTTTCATCTCATATATACTGTGTGTAATCATAAATAACCCATTTCTATACAAGGCAATATCCATGATCTCATAAATGTTTTTATACAACTGCTCATATTATCCATGATTACACATATTGGGGGCTTCATCTCAGACTCATAAAATCCATTATTACAGATAATGGTTACTTCGACTCATTAGTTTTTATGTATGAAAGCTGCTTCTTTTCATAGTATCCATGATTACCGGTACATATAATGGATGTGTCATCATCAACAACTGATTTCTTCCCATGATGAATGCTTCATCTCATTAATCATGAATGGATATGATGGCTGCTGCATCTTATATAACCCATGATTACACATGGCTGTTTCATCTGATACCAGTTTTTACACATGATGGCTGCTTCATCTTCTGTCAGTTTTTGCACATGATGATTGCATTGATTTTACATGAAAGATGATCATCTCATATCAATTTTTTACATATGATAGCTTTATGTTAGATCTGTTTATACATGATGGCTGCTTAATATAATATTTCCCTATGATAACACAATATTGCAATTTCATCTCATATATGATAACACATGGTGGCTGCTACATCTCATATTGAAGAGGATAACAAAATGGCCGTTTCAATGCTTTTAACCTATGATTTCACATGATGGCTGCTTTATTACACATGTTGGCTGCTTCATCACATATCACTTATGATTTCACATGATGGCTGCTTCATTTCATATGCCCATAATTATATATGTTAGCTTCTTCATTTCATTGGAATTTCTACACATAATGGTGTTGCATCTCATTTTAAATTTACTCTAAATTCTAAATACTGTATGATGGCTGCTTCATATCACAGCAACTTTTGATGCAATAGCTGTTTCACCTCAAAGTACCCATTTTCACACATATAGGGTGATTATCTAATTTTCCAATATTTCCACATGATGGATGCCTCACTGCATATCATCCATTTTACGCAAAATTGGTTCTTCATCATAAAAACAGTATCTCATTTTTAAACACAATGGCCACCTCATGTAATATAACCCATTTTTACACACAATGGGTGTTTCATCTAATATAACCCATTTTTAGACACAATGGGTGTTTCATCTAATATAACTCATTTTTAAACACAATGGCTATCCATGTAATATAACCAATTTTTCACACAGTGGGTTCTTCATCCAATATGACCCATTTTACACAAAATGGTGCTTTACTTTAAACTATTCTTCCCAGTGATGTATGCTTCATCTCATACTACAGTTTTTTTACACTGGAAGGATACTTCACTGCATGTTATCCATGTCATATGTTCTATCATCTAATATACTCTATATTTTACACAAATGGGATGCTTTATCTCATGTGACCCATTTTTACTCATGATGGATTTATCTACAGAAGATATGCAAAATGGCACAACGTATAAAAGATTCTTAAGAGGATTCTTTGGTTGATACCACATATTTCTTAGGTCAGTTATTTGGAGATTTCTATGACAGGCTTATATGTCAGATGCTCCAAATATTGTGGATTCTGGAGATGATTGGTTGAATCTACAGAAGTCTATGATAGCAAAATATGTTTTTAAGATGACTGAAACCACAGAAGATTTCATAGACATTTGAATCCACAGATTATTTCTCAGATCGTTGAATCCACATAGGTTTTCTAAATGTTTTAATCCTTAGAAGATTTCTAAGAGTTGAATCCACAGAAGATTTCAAAGATGGTTGAAACAAAAAGATTTCTTTGATGCTCAGAAGAATTCTAAGATGGTTGAATCCACAGAAGAATTCTAAGATGGTTGAATCCACAGAAGATTTCTATGATGGTTGAATCCACAAAAGATTTTTAAGATGGTTGAATCCTCATCAGATTTCTAAGATGGTTGTATCCACAGAAGATTTCTATAATGGTTGAATCCACAGAAGATTTCTAAGATGGTTGAATTAATTGAATTTTCTTTGATGCATAGAAGATTTCTAAACCATTGAATCTGCTTTAGATTTTGAATCCACAGAAGATTTTTAGATGGTTGAATCCACAGAAGACTTTTAAAAATTTTTAACCAAAGATGATTTCCAAAATGGTTGAATTCATGGAAGAATAAAATTATTGAATCCATGGAAGATTTCTAAGATGGTTGCATCACAAAAGAAAAAAAAACCAGATGGTTAAATCCCAAGATGATTTCCAAAATGGTTGGACCAGTAAATAATTAATAAAATGGTTAAATGGTGCATCCACTGAAGATTTTTGAGGCGCACAAATATTTCAAAGATTGTTGACAACATTTTAAGATGGTTGAATCCACAGATTTCTAAGATGGTTGAATCCACAGCAGATTTCTAAGATGATTGATTCAACAGTAGGTATTTAGATTCACAGATATAGAAAAATGGCTTACTCCACAGATAATATTAAGATGGTTGAATCCACAGATGATCACTAAAATTGATGAATCTGCAGATGATATCTAAGATGGTTGAATCCATTGAAGATCTAAGATAGTTCAATCAACAGAAGAAATCTAAATGGTGGAAACTACAGATGATCATCAAAATGGTTGATTTCATTCATGATTTATATGATTGTTCAATTCAAAATTCGTTGATTCCTCAGAAGATTTCCAAGTTTGTTGAATGCAAAAAAGATTTTGTTGATGATTGAATCCACAGAAGATTTTTAGATGGTTTGAATCCACAGAAGACTTCTAAATTTGTTTAACCAAAGATGATTTTCCAAATAGTTGAATCCATAAAAGAATAAAATTGTTGAATCCACAGATGATTTCCAAGATGGTTGAATCCACAGATGATTTCTCTAAATACTATTGAACTTTTAAGATGCTCCATAGAATGCTGAATTCCTAGATAGTCAATATACTGGTTTTGAAGATGGCAGAGTTTATAAGTGATGTGGAAATTCTGATAAATTTTAAAAAAAGAATGCTTTGCTTTTCAGTATTTTAGATTATGAATGTCAAGTCCAGGGTTATAATGTCAAGTCCGGTGTGTAAAATGTGTGTCTCCCTTATTTATTCTTTCCACAGGGAGACACACCAGGAGGGCAACTAACGCCCAAGCAAGTCCTCAACAGACACTACCCTTACAGGCACCTCCTTGATGGTAGGTCTGTTCTTTTTTGGCCCCACTTTGGGTAGCTTTGGTCTGAAAAATATGAACAATATCAGTCACTTAAGAGACATTAAATCAAGCGATCATAAAAAAATATTAGAAATCATAAATAAATGCAGCATCAAATTAGATTGGAGTAATTCATGAACAAAAGTCTATCTAAACACTTTGGAATCTAAAACTACACTCAACTTCTGTGTATGTTTTTTTTTTTGTTTAGCTTTAATAAAATACACAGTATCTGCATAATACCAATATCCTTGGTCTCAATGGTGGTTCTTGCTAGAACAGGTACTGAATATTGCTTCAAAATGCAGATATAGCAGGCTTAATGGAAAGCTGTAAATATAATATTTTTACTTACGCATTGTCTTTGGTTTTTAGTTTTGCCTTATCTGTAGCTTTACCAGTGTTCCTGCCCATGGCTTTACCAGTGTTCTGATCCATGGCTTTACCAGTGTTCTGATCCATGGCTTTACCAGTGTCCTTATCTGTGGCTTTACCAGCTATCTTATCTGTTGCTTTACCAGCTTTCTTATCTGTGGCTTTACCAGCTATCTTATTTGTTGCGTTACACGCATTCTTAACTGTGGCTTTACCAGCATTCTTATCTGCGGCTTTACCAGCTATCTTATCTGTTGCTTTACCAGCTTTCTTATCTGTGGCTTTACCAGCATTCTTATCTGTGGCTTTACCAGCATTCTTAACTGTGGCTTTACCAGCATTCTTATCTGTGTCTTTACCAGCATTCTTATCTGTTGCTTTACAAGCTATCTTATCTGTGGCTTTACCAGCTATCTTATCTGTGGCTTTACCAGTGTTCTTATCTGTGGCTTTACCAGGGTAGTTATTTGTGGCTTTACCAGCATTATTATCTGTGGCTTTACTAGTGTTCTTGCTTGTTGCTTTACTAGTGTTCATGTTCATGAGTTTGCTAGTGTTCTTGTTTGTCTGTATTGGGGGAAGTATCTTCTTCTGAAGATGTGTCATTTTTATACTCTCGACTTTGGCAGCTCTCACAATCCTGCCTGTAATACAATATCTCTAATTAGACAGATTACAATTGATACTTGAGAAGATTTTTTAAAGCTTCACATTCACAGAAACTTCTGGGGGAACATATAGTGACAAAAGTTGTGGAAACTCTTACATGTCATTGTCTGTCTTTCTTCATGGTCCTTATATTTTTAATATAGTAAACAACACAAGAGCTCAGTACAACACATATGTATCTCATACACTATAGAGAAGGTATAACTGTGTTGCTCTGAGCCAATAAATACTTGAAATTGGATCTGAAAACCATGTGATGATAAAGACTAAAGGTTGTCTTCATAAAAATTCAGTATTGTGTCAAACACATATATTAATTTAGTATAATACATGTGATGGTTGAAAGCACAGAACTTTTTAATCAGCAAACAAATCATATATCAGCAGAGTTATTTTAAGGCCTGCAAGAAACCTTGGCGCAACATTTTGAAACCAAAGAAAACAATCACATTTGCCTTGATAGGTTCATTTGTGATTGTGCAGTTTCAATAATCTAACAGAAAAAAACATGGCTATAAAACCATTCCTTCCCAATGCAACAGGTATATTCTGTTCATATCTGAATAATAAAATTGCTAACAAAAGCCATAACAGGAATCAGGGAAAACAGAACCTGACATAATTTCTATACATAGTCATATACTTAAACTGAAGAAATGAATTGACAAAGACCAAAACTAGTTTTAGGTATAAAGAATCTAGAATGCCTAAAACCAGTCCCTAACAATCACCAGGGCTATCAGTTAAAAAACAATGATTAATGTTAAAATCTTTCATCATATGTGACTTATATATGATATATTTACCAGAAGTATAGCAATACAGAATATCAAGATTGTTTTTCCTACCTTTCTCTTTCTGAAGACGCAGGGCATTTTTGGTCATTTTAGGTACAATTTTGGGGGGTTTTGGTGGCTTTTTTAAAATAACCTTTGTCTTCAGTTCTCCTTTATAATACCTCATGACACGTTCTTCATAAAGCTCCTTCAAGTCCAAGTTACTGACCTGGTCACACATTATCAGGTACTTCTCTATGGTTTCATACTCATTTTCCACTGTCAGCTCTGTCTGAACAATGTTTGATAACTAGAATGAAAGCAAAATACATTGTACAATTCTTATTCAAGTTTGAAAATAGAATTTTTGTTTATCACCACATGTATTCATTTTGAATTTATGTAATGTGATGAAAATTATTTAACTACAAAATTAGATTAAAGTTAACCCTTAGCCTGCTAAGTGCAACCATGACAGAATATGCAAAGAGCTCGAATCCAGATCAGACATCAAGTAACTCAGCATCTAATCCAGATCCAAGCTGTTTGACACTTGGCCAATTATTTTTCCAAATATTGTGTGAATCTGATTCATTTTAAGATCCAGGCAGATGACAGTCTAAGCAGACACAATATTTTCAGCAGGCTAAGGGTTAAAGACTAAATAGATAAAGATCTGTTTGTGCCTTGTAGTAAAAATCATTGTGACATATCATGACAAGAATGAAATTTTTTCAAAATGAAAATGACACATATTTCAGGAAATTAACTACTTGAGAGACTGGGTTGTAAAACTTCTTATCACTTATATTTAATTCCAACAAAAGTTAATGTAAGGGAAAGAAGTGCTCCAATTTTTTGCCCTCTATAGGCAGATTCAAAAACTTATAAGAGCTCAATACATATGTAAATGATAAATATATATTTACTCCTGGTACATCAATTTTTTATGATAAAACTACAGGGTCCTTTTCCATTATTTATAAGAGACAACAGACTACGTCCCTAGAAATTTTTTCTATACAGTCATGCAATATCCCCAATGTTTCCTCAAAGATATTAAATCCTTCAGATAGTTTCAATAATTTCTGCCTAAATGAACCGTCCATTCCATGGGAATGCCAGTCTACTAAAATCCTTCGGCACATATATTAAAACATTGTTTGTTAAGAAGAAAAAAATCAAAAGTCTTAAAGTTACAAATACTGTTAAACCATTCTCAAAAGAGTCTTTTTATATGTTATTGGTAGCTTTATTGTAATGATAAGAAACCTATTTAACCACTTCAGTATGGATATAAACATTGATAATTATCTGAGCATCAGTCAAAAACCTGTCAATGATGACAAATTTTGTTGTACAATGTTTTTGTTTTTTTATGCTGGGCCATTGCTTAACAGTCAAACAGAATGATAACAAAGTATGACAACTGGTATGGAATGCCATCTTAACACTAACCCTTAGCCTGCTTAGCGCCAACATGAAAGAATATGCAAACAAACTGGATCCAGATCAGTTGCAGAGTAATTTGGCATCTAATCTGTTCCAAGCACAAACATCAGGCTTTACGGTAATAAAACAATTTCATAGGCAGTGAATGTCTAAGTCTAGAGGTAGAAAAAAGTGTTATGATGTGCACAAATTAAAAGACTGATAATGCCATACCTTTTCTTCAACTATTTTCTTTCTGTCAAAGGTACTGATCAACCGTTCCTCAAACTCTTGGATATTTTTCAATACATCTTGTTCACGTTCTGTTTCTATCCTGGCTTTCTCCTCATACTCAGCTTCTAGTTGCCCCAATAGTTTGAGTTCTGCTTTCATTATCTCTGTGTCTTTATCTTCACTTACAACTGCCAACAGGTCTAAAACATCCTTAACACTGTGCAGAAAGATAAACATGTTGAATGTAATGTTAATTAAATCCAAGAACCACACATTCTTAGAAGGAAACCAGCAGAGTTGTCTAAAACTGGACTTGCTTTAGAGCAGAAGTTTTTAACCCCAGAGGATGGGAAGGGGTGAGGAGGACTTTTAAGCATTATACTTTGCATCTGAGTAGAAGAAGCCTACATTTATGACTTGCTTCTTTAGGGTTCAGCTTTTTTGCAGAGACTACCCGGTAGTTGCATTATAAACTTGATATGAAACTTCAACTTTTTTTCAAATCAAACTTGCAACTAAGCATAATAAGTATAATTCAGTATTAGGCTTTAACTAACTCAATCTATAGCTAACTATGCCATTTTGATATAATCCTTATCTTGCTCTTGATGTTTCCTGGGTAGGACAAGTACTTTAAAAATTGGATAAAGTCATCTGCTTAAAGACTGCTTGAGATGGTGTTTTGTGTTGATTTCAACAAGCAACCTTTTGATGCTATGTCCAATATCCTGACCACATTCTACAGGTACAGGGTTCATATTGGGTTATCTGTATTACAGAGTCCAGTCTCTAACAAGCAAGACATCATAAGCAAATCAAAAAGATTTCTTGACAATTAAAGTAGAATAAATGAACTTAATCAAAATACTGATATGTCAAAATCAACTAAATCATGTTTGATGTGAATTCTACATATTAAACTCCTAATGGCCCCTAAATACCTTATTATTTTGTCACAAGTTTGGTTGCTTAATGGGCTTAAAATTATCAAACTGTCTTACATCAATGAGATTTGGAAAGCAGTTGGTAGAGCTCCAGTCCTTTTAGCTTTTACCCTTGTTTTTTCATGGTGTATACAACTTAGACAGAATATGACTAATAAATAACTCATTTGTGCAGTATGATTTACTGAAATGTTCATACCAGCATTCATCCTCTAGGAATATAATATTTCATCTGCAAAATTCTAAATTTCATAAACATTGTTTTATTATTTCAATAGATTAAGTAGAAAACATTTGCCTGAACAGTGAGGAGTGTAAACAATATAGAATCTACAGTTTTATTCAGTTTAACATGAGTTTATTACGGATGTAAATTGAATATTTTGTCAAGGGTGGAGAAAGGGTTAATTAATCTCACCTTGAATTATCATTCCTTCTTGATAATATTCTTACACTTTACCTGAATAATGCAGTTTTTTAAGTATCACAGGTATTTCAACACATTTATTTGAACTGATTACCTCCATGTGATCATCTATGAACATATAGAATGAAATAAAACTTACAAAATGTTTACTCGAGTTCATGTCAGCGAATTTTCTCAAAATGAATTGGGTCAGTTTAGGTTCGGCTGTAATTTTTTATACTTACGATTATGTATTGCTTAAGGATAGTTATTTATGCATAACTGAAAGTTTAATGATAGTTTAAATTCCCTTCATATTGAACAATTTACATATCAGCTGAATTTATGATTTTTCACCTTTTTTCTGACTGAAAGGTCAAACATTGCAGAGTATGAACTCAAATTGAACATCTGTACGAAGTATCGATGTTTATTACATTGTGAAATGAACTCACCTAACATTGAGGGAATTATCTCCATGAAGTTTAATCATTATTCTCCTTTCATGTCC
>JAULCC010333118.1:31438-42595 GCA_032358795.1 Nuttallia obscurata | reverse complement strand
AGCGTGTAACAAATAACCACTGAACGAACGACAATAGACTGACAGGCAGGGGTGTAACCGATAACCACCAAACGACAATTGACAGACAGGCAAGCATGTTACGGATAACCACCGAACGAACGACAATAGACTGACAGGCAAGCGTGTAACCAATCACCACCGAACGAACGACAATAGACTGACAGGCAAGCGTGTAACCGATAACCATCGAACGGTAACCGATAACCACCGAACGACAATGAACTGACAGGCAAGCGTGTAACTGATATTCACGGAACGACAATAGACTGACAGGCAAGCGTGTAACTGATATTCACGGTACGACAATAGACTGACAGGCAAGCGTGTAACCGATAACCACAAAACGAACCACAAAAGACTGACAGGCAAACGTGTAACCGATAACTACAGAACGAAAAAAGACTGACAGGCAAGTGTGTTGCCGATAACCACCGAACGACAATAGACTGACAGGAAAGCGTGTAACCGATACCCACCGAACGAACGACAATTGGCTGACAAGCAAGCGTGTAAGCGATAACCACATAACCCCATCCGCATACTCGTATAGGAATATATTATGAAAACATGGTTTGACCATTTCGCCGCAATTCAAGAAATGATATTTATGTGATAGTATAAATCAATATACAATACATATTGAGCCTGTTATAGGATTATAATATTATGCATCTTGTCAAACATCTATCTTTACATTTTGATCAAATTCGAAACTTACAAGTATTTAAAGTTTAAAATTAATTCAACAGACAACATTCATAACCGAGGACAGCATTTTACTCGTATAAACAGCACACATTTCGGTAATCGTGATTCTTATGCATGCTCATAAAACATAATGTTAAATATGTATTCACGTATTTAATCATGCGGTTAAATCTTACGTTGGAAACATAAAAAACTACAGGTAAAACTTTTCAAGGTGGAGGGAAACCCTGGGCATCACTGGTAGAACTATCTGCCATTCGCGAGCTGGCTGGAAATCTACCTTATATGAAATATTTATTATCTGAGTCAGGATTCGGACCGACAACCTTATATTGGTGAAGGGCAAGGGGATTTTGACTCTAACTACTGAGCCATGGAGGTAAACATTGCAAAACATATCATTGTATTTATAAGCATGTGAGAGAAATTACACATTTCACTGCCCCCCCCCCCCCCCCCCCCGGTTAGCTCAAGTGGTAGAGCGTCCGCTTTCGGTGCGGGAGATCGCAGGTTCGACCCCCGGTCGGGTCAGACCAAAGACTTTACAAATGGTAGTAATGGCTTCCCTCCATGACGCTCAGACTGGTTTGTCGGTGTCAGGATAAAGTGACCGGCCGGGGTTCAGCCCCCACGTGTATCAGTGCAATGGGCACGTTAAAGAACCATATTTCTCTACAGAAGAGTTCTTTGTATCCGCTTCCCACTCTCTGGGACGTCCATTAGCCGTAGATGTCAGAAAGTGACGTAAATCAAATAAACAAATCATATCACTGCACGTAATGCACCGGTCAATGGGTATGACAGTAATTAGGGTAAATGGGACATTTTATATTTCCTGTAATCATACGTCATATGATTTTGTTGTCAATTATTTTAATGACTATGATTGTCATAATAGCCTGCATTATTCATATGAGTTTAGTTTTATTTAAAGGCGTGAAAGTGCGAAACACACGTAGATGATGATCCTCATTAGCGAGATGGGCATGAAATGATTGGTTTGTAGACACTTCAGCACACCGTGAGGTTTTCATTCAGCAGGTTTACATGTTCACATATTATGTTAATCTTTTCCCCATCTACTGTAGTACTCTAAGAGTGCGAACATAAACAGATAGCAGACAAGGAATTGGGAACAAAAAGTAACACTTAGTAACACAAGGGATAAAGTGGAAGAATGAATCAATCAATGAATGAAAAGAGAACGAAATAAAATTAAAGAATGATATAGAAAGATATGAAGAATGAATTGATGGAATAAATGGAAAAGAAGCAGGACAGAATGTCTAATTAAAAATGATAGCTCTCATAATCTCCAGTAAAACACGCGACACTTGCAAGCCTGTCTTGTGTAAAAATGCCAAGGTGATCCATCCTCCTAAATGATATTGTATTGTTATATTGTGATAAGTTTTGTTTGAATACTGATGTATTTGATTTAACGTTGATTGTAAATTCACTTCAGTGTGATCATGTGCAATAAAAAAAATGTATGTGTATGTGATAATGACAAGAAACTGTAAAATTTACGTCAAATAAAACATTCTGTCTGTTTACTACCCCGATATATTCAATTTTTCTTAAACAAAAATCAAGTCAAATCTAGTGGGCAATTTATTCGGTAAATATATACATTTGACAATTTAAAAATGCATAAGTAGTGTATACAAATACTTAAACCTGTAAACACTGTTTAATACACAATGAGATATAAAGTGTCTGATACATTACATACATCTTAAATAATCAATGCATTAATCAAATTGTCAAATACAAAATCAGATTTATATTGATTGCTTTCTCACATTCATACTACCATTGATATATTTTTCTGTATCAAATAGGGTTGACACAACAGTAACACGTTATTTGACAGATTTAAAATGTAATATCGATCGAAATGTCTAGCCAGAAATATTCTGTATTTAGGACAAACTAATAAAGCCTGATGTCGGGCTAAACCTGTTTCTGATTACGAATTATGCACAATCTATCTATAACTTTTAGATTGTCAATATTTTCCTGATTATATAACGCCTATATTGCCTACCTTTTTGGCGCTGGTCAAACTCTGTTATTTGACTTTTATCTGGACATCTTAACCACCATTTGGCCACGTTACGTGGGTAGCCAGCATTATCAACCTGTTTATAGACGAAATTATATTGGGATATTTCACATGTACACAATAAAATAAAATAAAAATAAAAACGATAAATGCAATATGGCAACATCAACGTAGCATACAGTATTCAGTACACAACGTTCAATGTCTCATTCATTTCAGTATATCTTCAGGTGAAAGTTTGAAAATATTTATTTTAGCAGGAATATATGTTATGTCAACGGTTTATAGAAACATATGCAGGTGTGTTTCCTAGTTAGAACAATTATTTGTTGACTAACGAATATCATTCGAATGTCACCAATCGTACTTAAAAATTCTGCTTCCTGAGCGCAAGGCACTCTATCCATTACACTTATATGTATTTCCGTATAGTTCAACTGTGTAATGAACAAATCTATGTAAAATCAAACATTTAATTTCAGTTAGTCAAATTACATATACAAGGCTTAAACTTATCCGACTCATGACTCAAATACAGTTGCAATACTGTGTATACATAAACATGTTAAATATATATTCACCGTAATGGATAAAGTGACATAATTTATACATTCAAACGTATAACATGTACCCGCGTATTCTATCGTTCGCAAATACCGGAAATCCATTAACCTTCATATCGTAAAGGTAAAGGTCTTATAAAAATTATGTTATTACAACGGAACATGCTTGCATGTACCCGTTTCTATTGATATATATATGTATATATATATTGCTATTTACTTTTCTCCAGTAAAATACTTTCATTGTGGTTCAGTCTATTTAATGGAAATACAAAAAGACGTGTTTTAGATCCGATAGTTTAAGGTTATCTTGAGCATTGAGTCTTTTTCTTGTTCAACATTCTAAGAGTTTGATTGGTTGCAATTTATCATATGATTTATTCAACTTTACAATGTACTTTTATAATCTCGGAGAATACGCTTCGGATTTTAGTTGTCATTGTTACAAAACATACGGTCTCATCGATGTTCAAATTAGACTTTAATTGTATTTTGTTGACTAAACTCGGAAACTCTCACATTAAACTGTTGGTCATTGTATCTATAGTACTGGTCTCCTGAGAAAAAATAGGTCCGTCCATTTTTCCACTGGAAGGCTGCTGTTATGTGTTCAGGAAGACCTCGCCATATTCGCAATTCCCTTGGGTACCCATAATCTATTTTGTTTCCAAAGTAGCGCCAATATTTATCACCTGCAAATTCAAAAGGCCTTTACAGTATAGCGTGCAAACAATAATAAAAGTCGCATATACAAACTACCAAAGGAGGGATGAAACCATTTTCTTGATCTTAAGCCAGTAACATGTATATATACATATTAACTAACGAATTCCTTTTACCCTAGGGATAATCAATGCATTTTCTCTAATTCATACAATTTTACAACCGCAAACACACACACATTTTCTAATGCGATTAAATCTCAGAGTCTGAAGCTACCATCGTCTTTCAAGTTTTATGAATATAAGAAACATGTCTTTTGGCGATTTGACTCCTTCCGGTCCAGTTATTTGTCAATATGTATATTGATCAGCTATGAATCGGTACGAATGTACTGTAAGTAGTAAGACAATTAAGTAGACGTTGTATTACGCACTGCGAACGCATTAATTGGGCCGTTGTTAACTCTAAAATAAAATATAACTAGGACGCCAGACCAAACGTGTATTGAGTTAGACTAGGTAGCCATTGTTCTAATATGAATTTATATCGTGCGACATTTCACAATACCGTCTGCAGAACGTCGTATCCTTGCTGTCGCAGTTATTCAAAAGACTACTCTAGTCGACTTGTCTGCAGTTTACTGAAACACTTTTACAGACGTTTGAACAAAGTCAACAGGGAAAAAAGATAACAATAAGTAAATTATTCAGGAATGCTTTGTTGTCAAATTATTCAAATTGCAGTGGACCGTTCAGTCGTAAAATATAAGGTTGTTACTTCTAGTTGCAGTGTACATTGCTTCGCAATTTTATATGAAACACGGTGAGAAATCAGCCGTACTATTCATGAACAATTTTGAAGCAGGTGCGCGCGATTCGTAACGATACAAAGGTTAGTTATCAAATACATTCTTTCATTTTCTAACAATCATGTTTGTGCACGGAATGCGCACCAATGAAAGCTTTTAATTGGTACCATTGTTGTTGCTGAGCATGAGTAGTTAGGTTCTGAAAACAACTTTAACGAGAACAATTCACCAACTGTCGGTGTTGTTTAAGGATCTAACCTCAAAAAATAGAGCAAAAAGTAGTCCCGTTTGAAAGCTTTTATTGGCCTGCATCCGTTCACAACATGAATTTTAGAAACTGAAATGATATATTAAAGAAATTACCATTTTATCGTCACGTATCGCGCGCGTCTGCTATAAAATGTTTATGAACAGTACGATTGATTTTCTATCGTGTAAAACATAAATACAGTCCTTGCATGTCTTATATTACTGAAGCCCATTACGCCAATACTGTTTATCTTTATAAACAATATTTCTTCTTGCTTAGTTTAGTTTAAATTTTTACTTAAGCGCTTAAATATGCTGAAAACCTGTGATTTTCGAGTCCATTTCCTGGTTAGAACCAATATTTGATGTCAAATTAAGGTTAGGAGAAAGGCCCCATCCGGAGCTCGAAATCGCAACCTCCGCAACACCATATTCACTACTCCTCAACAACATTTCTTCTTTAACGTTTTCTCCTACCTTTCATAAAATATGTTTTCCCATTGCCACTCCATACAAAAGCTGTATCAATATCGCTTGGAATACCGTCAAAACCCTCCGATATATTTTTAGGACCATATATCATTTGCAAGTTATGGAATTTCCAGTAATAACTTCCCTGCAAATAATTGACACAGTTTTTATCTATCGCGCTGTTACTAAAAACTTTAAATTTCAGTTTTAATAGCATATATAAGCATACATGTATAATATATATAAATATATACATAAATATCATTCAAAGACTTTATTGTTCATTTTATCAAATACTCTTTTAACTTAAAAAACTTTTAAAGCTTTAAAACAAATGATATACAAACGTATTTAACAATAGAAAGACCAAAGAGCATTGGAATGTTGACACTGGGGTTTCCATATCAACATTAACAAAATGATTACCTTAAAAATGAAAGTCCACCCATTTGGCCAAGAAAGAGCCGCATCAATAGGGCCTGAAACAGTGCCCCAGTCCCAGCTAATTGGTCTGGGGTAGCCCGAATCAAATCCGTTCTCGTTGAGCCTGTAATAATAGTCACCTGAAACAGACCCGTTGTTTTTGTTTTAATGTTGATACATCTAGGATTCCATGAAAAATATCGGTATTTGAGTTGATATAAAGCTGTCTCTTTAGAAGAATATTCGCAAAAAGGAAAGTAGAAATGTTTCAACCATAATGTATGGATTCACGCATGCGTCAGTTCGATTTTATTTAGTTCGTTATAATTTAGGGTAACACAAATATAGTAGGTCTGAATGTTTTACCAAAAGAAGCAACCAAACAGCCGATTTTCATCATATAAAAAGCAACTTCAATGCGTATACATTTAGGCCGGTAAATGTAATCAGTTTATGTTACATTTAAATTCTATACTTAAAATGACACAGGACCTTTAATAATCATGTCGTAAACGGTATCAAATAAAAGCTGATATAATTGAACAAAGGTATATTTGCAGCAATCTTTTAAATCTGCTTCAACCGAGGTAGTGGTGAAGGCAGCAGTAAATTGTACATACGCATTGTAGTATTTTCTAATCCTCACATAAAAAATCAACACGACCCAAGTTTTCAATTACTGTGGAAGTGGATTACCATCGTCTATGGTCTTTAGGATTTTTATTATCAGGTGTATCTAAATGTATTAGATATTTGTTGTATTTACATATTTATGACGGCGAGCTCTAATGCTCAAGTCTGACAAAATTCAATTATTTTCCGTTGGTGAAAAGTCTTCTACCAAATGTTCCACTGAATCGCTTTTAAACCGTACCATATAGTAACTGTTTAATACTTCTAAAGACCAGACTGATTGTGTTGCTAGATTCCATAATCAGAAACACACCTGAAATGTTTGACTGTGTTATTGAAACGTCACACTTCTCGGATAATATCTATTTATAAATAACAATAACAAGTTCACGTGACGTCACAAGACCCGGATATCGATTCATTAAAATTTCATTTATAGCCTTGACAAGTGGATGTGACGGGATTGACTAGAACTTTTACATGTAATTAGATTACTTTGTGCACGAACTCACACATCAGGTTAATGACACACTTAAGCTACTGCAATTTCATGAGGGTAATTTGATCTGACGTGAAGTCTAATAACTAACGCCGAAATCGTAAAAATACCGTTTCAACTGTTTTTATCTTAGGTTTTCCGGCGAAACAATTACCTTAACAAGCTTCACCTAAGCGAACACATTACCAAGGGACTTCATAATGAAGGTACTGTAACTAACGGATGACTTCTAAAAGGTGTAAGACCAGTTTAATGACACGTTAAGCATGTGTCTAGAATGTCATCGCACTGGGAGACGTGTAATGAGGAATCTGAACTGCAATTAAAGGTGAACAAGCAAAATAGACAGTCGAATGACCGTAAATTCGGGATATACTTGGGTAATAACATCAGATAACGGCCGCAGTAGGCTTAAGCACATCTAGTTTTGTCTCGGAAATAAAGCTTATTCAATTTCTGCTGGACGACAAGTTTACATAAATTCTTGATTTCGTTTAACGACGGAATTCGTTTGAATCGAGTTAGTTTTCTACTGTATGAGACATTCAATAATAGTCATAAAAGTCTGGATTTAATAGGCACAGATAAGCAAAGCTAAACTTATTTGTAGCCAAATATTAGCTAACACGTAACATGCCCAGTTAAAGGCATTGAGCGGAAGCATTAAGGCTTGCTGTGTGTTTTCAGGTTCTAATTAAAACTTGCGACCAGATGTTTGTTTTATAACAGGTTGTCCAAAAGAGTATATATCAAGGTTTTTGATATGTTTGTTACTGGTGTGTTGGTCATGGATGAACTAATTGCCTTGGATATTCTTTCTTTCCTCAGAGAAACGGGGAACTAGTCATTTGTCAAGAGTTTAACACCACCAGCCAGGTTTTCTCTAATTTCTGTATTATGTCGATGGCTTCTAGTAGGGCCCTTAAATCTGCTTCTGATTTGATTAACCGATTCAGTAGGTAGTCGTTTGCAAATAGTGGGAACTTTGAGATTACTTTGGCTGAACTATCACTGATATAGAGCAGAAACAACAAGGGACCAAACACAGTGACATGAGACATACCGGATGTAACAGGTACTGACCTGGAAGACTTGTTATCTTATACCGAACCCTGTATTGGGAGAGCTTTAATTTTAGCCGTCTAGAACAATGACGTTTTGACTTGTTCACCACTGTCCAAGCTGACTGCCATATCGCTTACTGTGTTGATCAGCTGTGTCTCACGAGAACGTTGTCGTATGACGTAAAGTTGGTAAGGGCTGATGCTGTTATGGCTGTCAAAAAACTGCATCAGCTGGATATATACGATGTGCTCTATTAGCGTGCATAACACCGATACCTGGGATACAGGCCTGCTGTCGAATGGTTTCTCTCTGTCTTCTTTCTTGAAGAATGGGGATACATCCACTGCCTTCCAGAACATTTCCCCTGTATCAGCGAAGCTTTGAACATAATAATGATTACTGGAGCTAGTGGATGTACCATCTCCTTTAAGTAAGAGACAGTTGATATTTTGTATTGACTCGGTGCGTTTTTTATGTTTTAGTTTTTAAGCCAGATACGAGCTTAAGAACCTTTTCACAGTAACTTGTATGTGCGAAGCATCTAGCTAGGATGAATCGCCTAAATCTAGAAGCATGGAGTAATGTTCTATCCTAAACACAGACGAGAACTGATCATTTGAAATCTCAGGCTTGGTAGATGTATCCACATGGTTCACATCTTTCTTTCGTCAATGGTGCCACTCCGGTGCTGTCACGATTCGAGCTCATTTGATTTGTCATTAGTCAGTAGGTCTGATACATAATTGTTTCAGGCTGGTTAACATTCTCTTTTCATGGTGACCTGCAGATACTTGTATTCTTTCATGTCGTTTTCTTTGTTGGCCGTTTGAAATCTTTCGTGTGCTCTTTTTCTACAAAACACACATCTTGTTTCTATTGTCTAGGTCAGTCAGTGATCAATTCATCAATGTGGATCCATGTGTCGATCTTTGCGCGCGGCAAATGTGTTGTTTGTTTGTAACCCTTCCCTTCATACACACAGGAGTGAAGCCACGTCTAATTTGCTATGACCTTATCGGAGTTCGAGTACTTTAACGGACATGATGGAATCTCTGCAAAGTCATTAGTTTTAATAAGCACCTTATTAGGTCTTTGTCTCTTTAAGCATATCCAGAGCATATTTAATGACGTTAAGCAGAGACAGGGAGCAAATGATACAATTAAAAGTGGCCGTTTTGAAATTTAAAATGACCGCCTAACACATATCTGCGCTGAAGTAAACATTTTTATTTCGATTTTCCGTGCTTAAACAAGTCTCCAAATTGTACGTCTCTTTTATTTAACTAAAAGCGTTATAAACTCGTATAACTGTCCCCTGTCAGTGGCATACATGGGTCGGCCAGACAATGCCACACCTAACATCACATAGATTTTACAACTAAAGTAAGAAGTAAAGTAAAAACTTGTAAAAGTGCGTGTTAAGTAACTCTTATTTTGCTTGTGGTGATATGTACATGTGTCGTTAGAATGATATGAATATGAGTTCAGTGTGACAAAAATGAAATGAAGTTTTGAGGAAAAAACCCATAAGAAAATCATGCCAAATGATACTTCATGTTATTAAATCATTCGTGTTAATATAAGTTTATGTAAGCAACTAGCTTTTTAAACAAAATGAAATATATTTAATATTTCATATCTTTTAAAACCTTTCAAATTGTTGGTTCTTTATTTCGGTATTATGGTTTCATATGGAATCTATCAAAGCTTTGAACCACACGCAATTATCTGATAAAATTAACCTGACTACAACATGAATAAGTTGTAATTAGACACCACCGTATATATATCAATTTTACCTTGGAATATATAAGTTTTCCCATCGTCTGTCCGGGTAATAGCGTCTACCGAAGCGTTTCTACAGATAAGTGGAATGTTCACTAGGGACTCAACAGTGGTATGTACAAAGGGTTTTTTAGTGGTGAAACGAGGCTGAAATTTGGTACCTGTGTGGAAACATATAAGTACATGTTAACTATCGCTTCTTTTCTGTTTTGTAAACGTGATTAATTCTTAATAGAATTTGACAAAAGCTGGTTTCGAATTTATCCACCGTTCTTGTGCATATTCTTTTTTCTTGTACTAGAGAACGTAAATTTTCGTCCATAACTATAGAAACAAATATGAGAAATAGATACACATGGCATATTTGCTTAACCTGTGTCCCTTAATATGACTACCAATAACTCAAAAATTTCAAATTATGCTTTTGAAAAGGCAGGTATGACTTGAACATATCATTTCAAGGTGCATTAAATGCTTACTTGCATTAACAAGTTTCATATTTGCAAATCGATGGAGACTCAAGACAAACGAAGACTAAGAAGTAAATTCTTGATAAATGTATCTCGCACAGCTGGTGTTTATGATAATTGTATCTCGCACAGCTGGTGTTTGTGATAAATGTATCTCACAGAACTGGTTTTTATGATAAATGTATCTCGCACAACTAATGTTTATGATAAATGTTTCTCGCACAACTAATGTTTATGATAAATGAATCTCGCACAGCTGGTATTTATGATAAATGTATCTCACATAGCATTTGTTAATGATAAATGTTTCTCGCACAGCTGGTGTTTATAATAAATGTATCTCGCACAGCTGGTGTTTTTGATAATGAATCTCGCACAGCTGGTGCTTATTAGAAATGCATCTCGCACAGCTTGTAATTAAATTTAGGGTATATCGCACAGCTGGTCTATATGCTAAATGGACCTCGCACAGCTGGTGTTTATGACAAGCGTATCTCACACAGCTGTTGCTTATTATAAATACATCTCACACAGCTGGTGTTTATGATAAATGTATCTCACACAGCTGGTGTTTATGATAAATGTATCTGGCACAGCTTGTGTTTATGATAAATTTATCTGGCACAGCTGGTGTTTATTATAAATGAATCTCGCACGCATGATGTTTATGATAAATGTATAATTCAAGCTGTTGATTATGATAAGCGTATCTTGCACAGCTGGTGTTAATG
>JAULCC010333118.1:0-17849 GCA_032358795.1 Nuttallia obscurata | reverse complement strand
TTATAATAAAACTCTATTCATCGTGAAAGTTTGCCGCTTCTGAACATTCACATTTAACTCTTTCATTATTTACCTATATCCATTAGTACCGTATCGTATTAAGAGGACCCTTTCGTAAGTATTTAGAACTAAATACGAACACGGCGTAACCTTGATTCTAGGTCTGTTTTCTCTTGCATCGGACCAAGGTCTACACACCTGTGATCACAGCCATTTGTAGTCGCTAGTTACAAGTTCAAGAGGATCTTTATATCTTTTATAACGTTAACAACTTGTCTCGGTTCTATTCTTATTAGAGCAGAGAATGGCCAGTTATCTTGGCACTAGTTGTATAAGTATAATCAACATAGTGAGCGATCGTATAAACGTAGCATGCGAATAAAGAATCAAAAGTATCTTTAGTCTTTCGAATAAATGCAGTCGCCTCAAATTTACCCGAAATTACACCAGAACTACTTTATTTCGTATATGTTCGCGTAGACATACGCTCGTAACGTCCGAACGGTAGGTTGTTTATCTGCGCACCACATTAATGACTATTTATTTTAAAACAAAATCGCGGAAGAATACCGCCTGAATGTCAAATTGGTAATCTAACTACATACTATATTTAAAATAAATTTTTACCATTTATTTCATGCATGTTCTCGAAGGAATACGTCTTAATCAACGTGATACATATTCGCGTAGAAATACCAGCAAAACGTCAGATAGCTAACCCTAATCATACTCTATTGGACGGTAAGTGCATCGCGCGGGCCTACCACATACTTTCCGACGGCAAACTTTTCCTTTGCTGTTTGCTTTAATATTTCAATTTTAATTATCCGATACGTAGCGACGCTTGACTCTTAATGGAATCAGACACGGTTCTGTACGTCTCAATCAATATACTACCCACGCATTTATCTGACATTTGCCTCCGGAGAATACCTTGAGCCCGCTTTTGTTTCTAGCACGGTGATAAGGCGCGTGTCAGAATCGTTATTCATTTCAACTCAAAGTTTCATTAATAGATTCGAACATGTTCGCTTAAAGGTGTACAGTCACATATAAGTCAATATATAATGAAAGGGTCTTACAAATCAGACATATTTGTGTCGGCATTTATGTCCCTTGCTGGTGTGGGTACTTATTAAATATTAATCGAACGTGTTAATATACAAAAAAAAGTTTTGTGAGATTTATAAATAATGTTACATAACTCGTGAAACAGATATATTGATGACTGCAAGTACGACACTTTGTCAAGACCAAGAAGACATTAGTTCAACGTTTAATTTATTCTAGGACCTTAAGCTCGGTATTTGTTTTATATAATGTTCGTCGTTACATGTTAAAACTACGAGTATTTATCTAAAAAAGTCTTCAAAGACTTAATTGTTAAGAATATAGCCACAAATATGGTGACTCCCAAAACCAGCAGTCTGATCAAGATCTCCACTGCTTGTCATTTTAAACTTAGTTTTGGCCGAAAAGGTTCAAACTTAAGTGAGGCGTCGCATAGTCACAACCACAGAATTTAGCTTTGGCAAATAGTTGATACTGGAGTTTGCTAAAGACATAGTGATGGTATGGAAATGATGTTTTAGATACATTCATTGAAGCAATGAAAAAGATAATGAAAACAAATGGATAAAGGGAAAGAAAGGAGGAATTTTAAATGTTTTGTACATAGATATAAAGAACCAAGAAAACACTGTTTTACATGTTTCGACTTTAAATGTCTTCGTCAGAAACAACAACAATAATAAATGACGTCGTCACGTTCCTTAGGACGCTTACGTCAATTTGACAAAAAGCGCCAATAATGTGTATATGATTATTATATATTTTATAGTACAAATAGATATGGATCATATTGATACGGCAAGTATTTATAATAATGACGTTTCTTCAATACGAAACTGTAAATAATAAAAAACAACATATATATACACATATACATACAAATATATACATACATACATACTGTTACGACTGACTACACACTACCTCGATTAGTTTAAATACAACCTCTGACAACTGCTTCAGGGAATCGATTCTTTGGCTCAGTGGTCTAGAGCGGAAGGTTTGTAAGCCGGAGTTTGTGGCCTCGAATTCCACATAGTGCGGGATTTTTCTGATGCGTTAGCATCTTTCCGGACGCAAATTCGTAAGAATACATACATACATACAAACATACATACATACATATATACATCTACCCACCCACCCACGCACGCACTCACACACACACATACATGAACATACATACTTACATACATACAAACAAACATACATACATACATACATCTACCCACCCACCCACGCACGCACTCACACACACACATACATGTACATACATACTTACATACATACATACATACACATGTGCGTGCACACACATATCATTAAAACTACAAATTAGACATTGAATAAAACACTGGTATTCGTGCCAGACGGGTAAAAGATGTTTAGACGGTGAATCCGGGAAGTTCATTCAAAAGTCTATCCATATCATTTTCAACAACACCAATCGGTAAAAAACTAAAGTCATTAATAATGTGAGTGATACGGTTGAAATGTCTAGCCACACCTGTAGAATACGCAAGGTCGCTAAAATTGTTAATATCAAATTTATGACTGTTCATTCGTCTAACATTTTGCCGTTTTTGGCCTGCATATTGCATGCTACACATTTAACATGTGATGAGATAAAAGACATTAGATGATGAACAATCTACATTGAATAAAAGTTTATACCTAGAAGACTGTATTGTACAAAAGCCTAACTATAGACATGACACAAAATAAGCAGATTGGTAGCAAATGTCAGATACTAAGGTATGAACGCATGTTGAAATACATTACTGCCATATAATTGTCATTATTTCATTAACCCGTACAAACTCTGACAGGTGAACCGAGCCCTCGCTTATTACTTTACCACAAGATGGCTTTTACATTTAAATGACAGATGTTCTTTCTGACAAATATGATAAAATTTGCATACTAGTTTCAAATATGCTGCAAGTTATCACTCTGTGTCATTCGTATAAAATAATCAGCCATAAACAAAGAAACATAATGATATCATTTCATTTTTTTCTGGCAAACGTAACAATGGCCAGGTATTTTGATTGCTTTTAGACGTAGCAGTTTCTTTAAATGGTATCGTAAATATAGTAACTTAATGAAAGCAATATACATGCAACTAACTTTAGGAACAAATCTAGAAATGGAGCGTCTAGTCGATATCATGTATACCTTTATATATATACATATATATGTAATGCATGTCTTTTCTGTTGTCATTATTCCTTCTAAACTGTTCGTAGCATCATTGCACATATTTTTTTTAAAGCAGCAATATAATTCGATGTTAGATCTGCTGGCCAATGACATGCAAGCTCATGTGGTGGGGTGAGTGTCGTTGCATGTGCTTTTATCCATAAACAATTAGTGAAGAGATGGAGCCTTTATTCTACTTTATCTAAAACAACTTCTTCACAACCCAAATGTATTGGCCATTTTGTTGCTTTGCCAGTCCAGTGGAACATAGACCTTTTTGGACCTCTCCTTTATTTACAAACAAAGACATAGCTTATTTCAGTAATGTATACAAAATGTATTCTGTTACATCAACAGCAATTCTCATGATAATTAACTAAGGTCAATTCCTGACTACGGTTTTATATATTATCTCCTCAATACTTTAAATGTAGAATATGCATGTATAGAATATGTATTCTTCTATTTCTCAACTTTCGTATAACTGGCAAAGTCTCTTATTCCTTTCCTTTCAATCCTGTCTCTTCAAAACATGCTAGAATGGATGCGTTATGTACGGGCAGAACGTTTTAAACAAAATTAAACAATATGAACAAACCTAGCGATATTCATATGGTATCTACCTTGTTCTCCTTACATGACATTATTACATCAATTGTGCCGACTACTTTAAGTCATTTTACAACATTTCAAATGGATTCTTTCGATGTCCTTTAACAATAGATAATCCAAGAGTATAGGTAAATGTATGCGTGTATTACATGTACCTGTAACTTTTAGTCCCGCCATACGTTGGAACTTTTTGACAGCATCTGAGTAGTGTTCGAGAGAAATGAGAGATGGAGACTGTTTATCAGAAGGTCGAAGGTAACCATACTTCGCCAAATAGTCCTGAAATAAACAACAGGTACATACATGTATAATATAACTAACATGTGTGTTTTATGTCGTCAGATACATCAAATGTATATCGTGTCTATTCTTTGATAACAACATAAGTCAAACAGATAGTAAAAGAAAGACCTCACACCCTCAGTAAACTTTTAGAACGTTTGACCCCTATTGTAGTTGTTCAAGATTTACTCTGCCAAAATCCCTTACCAACATATACCGCATGTATAAGATATGAATCAAGATATTGATAACCATATAGTATAGTTCAGGCATGAACATAGCACATCGTCTCCAACACAAACACATTTTACAATGTTGTCAGCATGTATACGCCAACTATACAAACTACCACGAAATCTAGCACATGCTCAAAGCATAACGTACTTCAAGTTTTGTCAAAACATTTATTCACATATATATTATTCCAGATACCTATCTGCATATAAGTTGCTCTTAGTCATGCATTGAAACAATGCAATTTAAAGAAACACTGATCATAACACTTAGGTGCTGATTATATCTTTCCTGATAAGTACATAGTAGTTGAAAATGTGGTGCCGACACAGTTCCGTAACAAATATGGCTTAGTATCGCGCGAAGAATCATATGACCTATATTTTTAATGCTTTCTCTGTCACATATTTCACCACTGAAGTGGTAAATGATCCTAAATGGTTTTGTAAGCGGTAGTTTGGGTAATGCAATTTAAGCCGTGAGCGACATTTCCCTATCATTATAGTCAAGTCAAGTCTCCCAACTCCATAGCTATATACAAGTGGAAAGCGCTAATCGATAACACACCGAACGTTATTAAGTAATTTCGCTTACGAAATCCGTTTTGTTCTTACTTATTTATAAGGAATGTATTCAATAAGCTCAACGTTAGTCCATGCGGTTAATCTGGCTTTATTTGATATTTAAAACATTTATAAACCAACCTAATTGACATGATGTTTTATTGTTGTTCAATTTGAAGTATCTTTTTAATCAATTCGACTATGCTTATAAGACAAAAAAATTCTACAGAATATTGGTTCAAACTCATTTGCGATGGAAAAGAAGTTTCCTTATCTTGATGTACATTTTTCCAGGTTTGATATACACTGATTACCAATTACTCCGAAGGCAGGATAAAGAAACACAACTGTAACAACCATATTGAATACTCATACAATGGACCAAAGCAAAGTAAAAGTTTCACTTAATTTATAGACCCAGCACGATACCAGAATGTTCTATTGCTATTAGCGTCACATTTATTTTATATACCAAAGGGAAACGATGATTTTGTCTGAGCTTCTGCCATTTAATCTAGATTCTTTACGACTGACTGTGTCGAAATGTCTATTTCTGGAACGACTTGCCCAGAATAACAAATAGGAACACTACAAGAGCTCCACATTTCGCCTTTAAGTACTGACGTATGGGATTAAATCCCTGTGACGATAAATATCTGTTTACTACAAAATGTTAACTTTTACCTTTAAGTTAGATTTAATCCAAAGTAGCTGACACCTGCAATCATAGATATTTGTATGAACTTGATAAATTCATGGGCGATACAAAAACGAAATGTGTGCTTGTTTATTTAATCAGTAGATGTTAGTAATAATCTGTGTAATTTGCGTACAGAATGTGCAATATTGCACGTAGCATTGCTTTTTTCTCGAGTGTTTTAAAAACAAATCCAACATTAATAATTGAGCCATAATCAGACAACACTCCATTTGAATAATTGTATTAAGCATTTCAATTGCCAGCTATATTTAGTTCCTTTCCAAGTTTGTACATGCAATTATACATCATGTCTACTGTTCTTTGTCGATTCCTTTTTGAGCATATATATACTGTGACATGTAATCTGAAGTCATTTTTGCTATTTGACTTTACGGTTATCTGCGCCTATCACAGGTTGAAGTTAGGAAATAGACATTTACTGGTATTATGCTAGTTTGTGGTGAAAAACCAAGGACCATGGACAAGTTCTACGTTTCATTTAAATTGTCATGTTCTAATATACATCATATGAATGTTCTTCATAAATATGGCGGATGTTAAAACTAACTCCTTGGAATCTCACAGTTCACATGTAACGTAAAGGCAGCAGAGCAAGTTATTTGTCTTTACAATATGTGGATTTTTCAGTACTAGTTCAGCATATGCATGCTTTTGTCCCAGTACACATAGAGCGATGCATTTAACAGAATACTCTGATCTGAAGCAAAAGACTATTGTCTGCCATATTTCTCGTCTAGCGTCTTCTGAAGGAATATTCAGCTTGTCTTTCAAATTACATGTTACTGAAATTGATAGGTAAGCGAATCGTCTGGAAATATTCTCTCAGTGTGCTAAGGTGTAGTGAATATAGTTTCTGAATTGCACTTAAGAGGCCACGTGTTCAAGCCCCGAATTCGGTCTTTCTTCAAACCTTTATTTGACACATACTTCTGGTTCTAATCAAGAAAATGACACAAATACGTTTAACATAATCAGGGTTAAAATATATATTTACACTAAAAGAAATGTTGTTAATGAAGACTTAAAAACAATAAATCCAAAACAATACAACCTCAAATAAATGTGTGTGCACATGATGAATAGTAGACTCTCTGTTCTCAAATTTCAACGTATACTGGTTTACATTTGAAAGTATCAAATTGCAAAAAGGCAACATCATAATGCAATCTGAACTTTAATAAAACTATCAGAAAGCAACGAAACCAGTTGTGTTCACCAAGGCTTTGAGATCACATCTCAGAACAAACCATATTTATGAGGACTCCTGTCAGTTCGTAATCTCGTGAACCAGAGACAAACTGGAGTTATTTCTTTAATAACTGTATGCCTGGAGCCGTAAATAACCAACATTTGAGAGATCAATAACATGCCGACAGCGGCATGTAAGGAATCAAGTTTTCATCAATAAGTATTCGCTAGTTATATTAAACGACTGTAATTTATCCTAGTTGAATATTTCGTTTTTTGTAAATGGAAGCGATTAAACCCACATACAACATTTTAAAATGAAACCGATACTTGATAATGTAAGTTATAACCCTTGTGTTGCAACTGACTAAATCATTTAACTTTTGCAACAACGTCAAGGCTAAATGAATAATTCACGTTGCAATTCAAAACATTCAAAGTCTGCAAAAAGGGGCTTCTTGAAGTACGCAATTCCTCATTACATACAAAATATGTTATACATAAGTAAGTATTTTAAAATGATATACACCAGTTTTTGCCTTTTTAAAGAGTTCTTAAATACAGATCCCACCAGCGAATATAACAAGAGGTCCCTGTTTTACCTTTTAATTTATCTTTGTCGCAGCGATTGTACAGCAAGTTCTTTAAACTGATTTAAAAAAAAATCCTTTTAGTGCTTCACACTAGCATAATGCAATACAGTTACACAACATGTTTTAAAAAACATCGAACAAACGATGTCCGGTTGAAATGGGAATTGCAATACCAGTGCCGCTGACATGTAAGTTTATGTAAAAGGATGGTAAACATGTGGGAACTTCAAGAAACTACTAAGGTGTTTTTTCAGGTAAGATTTTATTAAATATTTATCGGTGACTATTTGATATGAACTATAGTAACTTCTGCTGATAACAGATAACATTACACACTATATCGTAAAATATATAAGATACATTTACAATCTGATGTTAGATGATTTAGAATTATATCCTACAAAACGGACGTGGGCTACATCAGTGAAAACGGTTCTCGATAACCTAGGATTTTAGCATGTTTGGGTAAACCAAGGTGATGAAACCATGGATTTGTTTTTATCGAACTTTAAACAGAGACTTAGGGGTGATTATTTGCAGTTATGGAATAGCGATTTAGATAATTCCTTCAGAGCTACAACATATAAACTTTTTTGTAATTTTATATACCAACCGTATTTATCATTTATCAAAATTGAAAAGTACAGAATAGCTCTTACTCGTTTTCATGTCTCTGCATATAGGTTAGAAGTTGAGGCGAGCAGATGGCATAAACCACAAAAAACACCATACAATGAACGAAAATGTCAGATATGTAACGTTCTAGAAGATGAATTTCATTTTTTACTTGAATGCCCTTTATACACCAGTATAAGAAAAATGTAAAGAAGTTTTATTGTAATCACCCAAATATGACCAAATTAACTGAGCTCCTGAAGTCTGAAAATGGGAATATTTTGGAAAAAATAGCTATATTTGTTTATAAAGATTTTGAAATGCGTAACAATCTCCGTTTTCTTAAAATCTATATAGTATATAGTGATTTAAATATATACTTTGGTATGTGATCGTAGTGTTTTTCCCCATGGGTAATGTTGTATAACTGAATAAAGTCTATCTATCAACAGAACATAACTTAAAACAATTTTGCTATATGCCTTCATTTGTTTTATTGTTCGGACGGGTGGTCATTTGATTGCAAGCCTGATACATCCGATATATTACGGAATTTGTTTAAGTGAAACAAGTTTGACAACGTTAAAGAGATATAAATCTTTCTTAGAGATTGCTTCCCTTTCATATGATGTGGTAAATCTAAATTATGTCGGACAACGTAAGTACACAGACATACGTTTTTATTATTTTTATGGTATTGCCTGCTATGATACATATTCAATGTCTCATCAAGCAGAATGTTTCTAAACAGAAGTGATTACTTACTGCGTGTTATCATATGAGTCTCTTGCACAAAGCTAATTTCGACATGTCATAGAACTGTATGATATAACATGGCTATGTAGTAAAAGTTTTTCTGGTGCCACGACTTAGCAAATATTATATAGAATATTCTATCCTTACTATTAATTGTGTCCAGACAACAATTACTTGAGACCGTCATTCATTGTCATCAGACCCCGAAAATTTGTTTGCTCAGTGCAGGGCAATATGTTCATGGGATACTGCATGTTACTGTGGCTGCTTACATAACAGCCAATGTTTTCTTCACATGAAATGCAGACATAAATATCAAACTCTACAAACTAATGTATAACAAGCCTATAGATTGGTCAATAAAGAAACGCCATATCTGTAGTATTACCATCTTCTAACAATTTCAGAAAATTACGACAGTACAAGATTTACGAGATGGAATTCTAAGACAGGATAATTTGCTGTACATCAAATAGTGTCTCAAAAAGTTTATAGATATAGCAATGATATCCATTTTCGAAATACTTTTGAAGAGAAATTTGCATGGGGAAATATTCAGTATTTATCAACTGTCTAGCGTGTACATTATCCATTCAAATATATATGGTAATTCGCATGCGGGTTTCTCGAAATGTAATGGTTTTCAAAACTACAGCTAACACAGGAGCTTCTTGTTGAGCAGACACATATATTCTGTCATGTTGTTCTGGTAGTTCCTGCTGCTGTAGTTCCAGATATAGTATAAAACAAATTCATAAAAGCAGAGTGCGAAGAGTTGGGGGGGGGGGGTAATAACAAAACGAACAGCAACATGAAATATTCGACGGTAAACATGGAAATTGAAAATGGAACGACAATGAAATAAAAAATTGTTCGAGACAACTCGAAATTCCAAGGCGGCCTATAGGGCAGAAGCGGTACGAGGTTTAGCATAAAAATAATTTTCAAAGGCCTACAAGAACAAATATGATCCAAATGTTGACAGGAAAACCAAATTTCCAAGGCCATAATGAACAAAAAAGTTCAAGAGTAGATAAGAACAAGAGAGTTTTTAAAGGCAAGGCAATTCAGACCAAAGTGAATTTGTTAGTTAACAATAAAATTAAAAATGTATTTCCTAGGTGAAAGGAATATACGAGTTTCAAAGGTTAACAGGAAACATACCTAGTTTCGAAGGACGACAGAAGAAAATCACTTCCATTGTAATATGGACGGAACAAAACCCGGTTCAAATGTAAAGGGTAACAAAATGTCCTGAACAACGGTACAGCTAAAAGACCAATGGCTAGTTTGATTTAAAGTATAATTTTGTATATATTTACCAAGGGAAATATTACTAAATACTGCTTATACGAGCTTTTGCCATAATTTTTCTCTGCAAATATAACCATATCGTCGTAAAAAGCTCTGTTAAGGTTTGATTATGCCAGTACCTTTTTACGACTAAGAATATGTTTTAATTATCTTACTTTGTGTATACTTTTAATTACTTACATATTGCATTAATATTTGATCTCGCTTACTGTATGTCATTTGTTAACTTGAAATAATGTATTGATTAAATCAGCCATAATATAACTTATTGGTTTTATGATGATGTGAACTTGTCTTGTAATATAAGACCTGACTGATAATAAAACAGACCTAACTATGCCACAGCCGTACTAGGAAGTAACGAGACATGAATACATAGGATAACAATGTCCTAGGCACCAGAATCATTTAAATTTTACATCAATGTGTCTGGTGTGAGGTGTTTCAACCATCTAAAGTGTTGTTTACTGACTCTTTCCTATTGTTGTTGCATGCGCATCAGAGATTACGACAAAACGAGACATAGTACTACCACACGTTGACTACCCTGCATAATATTTTTTGGGCTAAAAGGTCATGCTTCAAATTAACGGATCAACGTTTGATAAAGCAACTTAAGAAAAATATCCCATCTCATATATGGGTTAAATCGACGTTTTTTAAACTGCTGACTGACCGATGAACATTGTTTTATTACTACAGTAAAGTTCGAAACAATAAAGCTTGAACGATATATTTGAAGGTAACGAACCTACCTGAACAGGTTGATCTTGTCAGCCTTATATATGCATATAAATACATATACATTTCTATCTTAATTGTTTCTAAATTTGTCAAGTTATATCCTGAACTTAGGTTGCTTAAAACTATTAGGTTTGAAGTTCTGGTTTCCCCTGTACAATTTGTCTCAAAATATATGCCCTGACTTTGTGAGCTGAAATAAGGCAATGTCCGTTACACTGTTTTTTAAAGCATTAGTAAATATAATAATTGATATCATTAACAATTTCGAATGTCAGTTATCTAAGCAGTGACGTTTAATTGTAAATTTCACGTAAATCCATGTTAAATTAATGGAGTTTTTTACGTCTCGGTTAATTTGGACCTCCAGAGCGCCGAGGAGTAGAGGTGATGCCATTCGAAAGACTGCTGTTTTGCTTAATTACCAATTCTCTTTGCGATATGTCCATTTCCGTTGCTTCGAGTTGAGTCTGCCGAGAAAACATTGCGAGAAAATCTGTAATCAGTTGGTTGACATTTTGTTGCAACCGTAGCAAATTAAACATGTTTAATCTACTACGTTTTCTCTATTGTTTTATTTATTTTTATCAATTCGTTTTTTAATTAAAAAAAACAATGTTTTCTCTAGCTAGTACTTGACATGTTTTAATGATTGGCCATAAACAAAATGTGATGCTTTCATTTAATTTTGATTTCTAAATGCACTTTCGAAATTCACTCTTTTATAGACCCATTAGTATACTATTTGGTTCTAAACAAGGATATAAACCTACCCTAATTTCAATCTTTGTATGAGTCATACAGAAGATTAACTCGTAAATGGTTACTCCGATTGTTTCAATGAGCTATTAGCACACCCTTTGGCTCGTCATAAAACAAAAAGTGCATTTTAAACGCAATGCTAAGGATACGAACTTCGAAAGCAAACAAACATTATATGGTATCTTAATGTGTTTCTGTCACGAACAATCTAGGTGTAAATAATGTTTGCCGTTCTCATTACCCGACTTCTATCTAATTCGTGTCTTCAATAGTCTCATTGGTTGGCTACTAAATAACACAAGACCAATTACGCTAGAACATTACAAGTAATGTAAACAGATGAAATAAAGATTAGGTTAAACATATTTATTTAGCGTCGATTATAACGAATGTTCGCTGATCTTAATAACGTAACTGTAGATATTTCCTGGGAAGACTCATGTCTGAGACAGAATGTTAAATTGTCTTGCATGGAGAAGAGGTCCTTTCGATTATAAGGCTCTTCATATTGTCCGGTACTATTATCGACGATATTTGGTGGTTATAAATGCGATATTTTATTAATCCTTATGTTAAATGTTTTTATTTTTATATTGGTGTTGAATTGCTAGTATTTATAAGCTAAACAACGTCAATTTAGTGCTCCAAAATTTATAGTTGCTTCATACGGTAATCAGTATAGAGAAAAATGTTGTTGATATGCCTTCTTTTGTACATCAAACATGTCAATTCCATGACAACATTTCTTATCCAAAACAGTTCACCCATTTTTACTTACACACTTTTAAAATTATTCTTTGATTTACATTTTGTGTTTGCACAGCTACCCCAATAAACAAACTGATGTATGCCGGAAACAGCTATCGATGTGATAAAAGATCGTGCATGTGTAGATGTAAATAAATACAGTGCTGCTGTAAGAAATACATTCAACATATTTATTTCCTCTTCCAAACTAGCTACATGCCGTTTTAATGCAATAGGAGAAGCGATTGAGATGAACAGACACAAAAAGAAGGTACATATCTATCACAAGGATGATCCAGTAACTTTCAGTTTAGATAAGTGTAAGATTTGTAAAGCCTATGTGATTATAAAGCCGAAAGGCAGTCACATAGTGAATATGCTTTGGTATGCAGATATTCAAAACTTCAGAAATATTACCAGTGTATGGCTATGGTATATAGGCGTGGATGAAACATACTTTTTTGAGTGTGCAGATTGCACGTCTTAAATTCATGGTGAACACCGGAGAACATCGGCAGCTAGACGCTGTTCGCCGTATTCTGAGTTTTGATTTTGAAATTAGCTTTGTAGAATTTATTCTCTCCCATATATAATATTTTATATTATACTTCTACAAACGAAATTTCTAGACTTTTCAGTAGAATACTCATGTGTATACTTGCACATACCTCCGAGCAGTATGAATCATGTACTGATTTATAAATATGTTGGATAACATTTTACTGAAACGGACATTCATGATTCACGAATACACATTATAAAGTTTACACGTACGTTTTTCGAAGTTGAATGAGTATGTAACCTTTGAAGGAAATGTTTCTAGAACCAAATCTCAACAACGGTAATTTTCATGTGGCAATGTCATAAATGTTCAACTATCATATATAAGTTCTCTATATCCCGAAAGACCAAAACAGACGACGAAGTCATTTTGTTTTTTAACTGTAACTTAAATATTGTCTGCCAAAAGAACATGAAACAGACGTCATGCAAATCATTTGGGAGACGACGGCGATATGTTAAAATGTTGGAATTTAGCTTTCGGTTTTCTGATTGATATTTATATCCGAAGCTTCAAAGCCGAGCTCCTTTTGACTAATTGGTTCAATTTGAAATCTAAAGCCATTGGAGATAGCATCAATAGAACGAATGACGATTTAATTCCATTGATATAATTTTTGTGCAAAAGCCAAACGGATAAAACTTTTCAAATGAGGGAATTTAATCTGAATTACTGAAACAGTAAATTACAAAACTATAATGCAATGATTTGAGAGAATCGAACATCACTGCATGTTATGATGTATAAAATAAAATGGTTAATACGAAATTAAGTTAATGTCGATTAATTTTCAGTTTAAATAAGTGTAAGATTTGTATAGCGTATGTGATTATATATGTGATTAAACATTCAGACGAAAATGATTTTAGTCTCTGCAATAGTACAGATACAGACTAGTAGTATTTAGGAAACACAGAATGTGAATATTGAAGAGGTCGTTGCTCAACGAAAGAATGGAATATTATTTGTTACTCTTATTTTTCGTTTACAGTGTAGTTCGAGAGATTTTGTTTTTAAAGTATTCGAGAAAGACTAGTTATGTCTATGCTATAAAAAGAGGCAATCCTTTATACCAACAGCAGAAACAACACAATATCTAGGTCTCATATATATTCAGAGAATATAAGTCAAATGACACACATAACATCATTTAAAAATGAATGCAATGTATTTTGTTCTATATATTCTATTAGATTATACTATTATAATGCTGCAACTTGTGCTTTGCATTGTTCTATAATCCTCTTTCAATGCAAGGATCATATTCATTTTGCCTTAAACGTTTTGGGCCCATAACATTATCAGTAGTTTACGACAACGGTCAACAATATCCGCGATCAGTTTTGCACACAACACCGTCGATGTTCATAAGAGGGATTTAAATATTTTTTGCAACAACTATTTCATACGTTTGTATCACAATAAAATATAAACTCTATACGTATTTAACCTAAAACAAAGTGAAAATAAAAAATGAAACACTATTTTGCTTTTACAAATACGCAGGGTTTCCCCCCGATTTTATGACGTCATTGGGTAGAAATTTTGTTTACAAAAATTGCGTCTAATGGATACCTACAGACGAAGGTTTCGTAGCTAACTTGTAAATGAATACCTATGGGAAAAGGTTAATATAAAAATGAAAATATGGTATAGTTATTGCGTAGTAACAATTTGAGACAGAGGACGGTGTAAAAACAGTGACATTCGTTATCATTCACAAGTACAAAGTCAAAATATAGCAAATTAAAAAAAATAAGTTTTAAGGCAACATTTTAACTGTAAAATATAACATTTGTTTTTACATATTGTCTACTATTACCTGCAGATAAAATATACAACTCAAAATTTGACACGGGTCAAATTTTATCATGCATGCCGTTGACACTAGGTATGTTTTAATATCTTGTTAATCATTTTTATTTTGAATATAATTATTTTTTTTGGAAAATACCTAAAGGGCAAAAAATATCAATCTAAAAATAATTGAAGTGTAATGAGTGAAAGAATAAGGTATAGGTCGAAATAAGACATATTCGAAGTCTTCGCTGATAATATATTATTTTCAGGAGGCGATTTTGATGACTGTTTTGCGGTCAGTTTCAATTTCAGTTACGTGTATGCTGTCCGCGTGCATTAATACACCCCTGCAAGTGTCGCTACTACTCTTTTAACCTGCAGACTGGTTCCTCTTTTAATTCCAGGATAAAGTTTTCTCATCCTTTTGTTACAGTAATTATGGATTTCGGATGAAATAACATTTAATTATATCCTGGCAATTTTCCATGAACAACGCCATCTTGAAAAATATTTTGAAAACTTTTTTATGACGTCATAAATAAAGTCCTGACGTCAACGCATTCTCATATTTTTACGTTACGTAAAACTTCATTCTATCTCCTTTAGAGTACTATATACATGATTGTGTTCTGTGTTACATGTACGTTTTATATCAGGTTATAATGGTAACATATTATGAAACACCCTGCAGATAAGCCAACGAATTTTGAGCTACAGAATACGGGCCCATTCTTCTAGCATAGTCACCTATAGGTTTTATCAGCTTATCACAAAGTAATTTTTATTTGTTCGCCTAATGCAAACAGTGATAATAATTTGTATGTAATTGTTCAAAGTTGTTGAATATCACAATAAGGATAACAACATAATTGCAACAACTCTTTCACCATAACAGCACAGAGGACACAACTTTCTTATTCTGTTCTTCTTTTTCTAGTCCTCTTGCTTTTTTACTTGTGACTTTTTCAAATAATTTTCACAGAATGACACTTTTCAATATTTTGATTTATTTAATTTAATTTGTTTCCGTCCCATTAGGGTCTGACATTTTTTAAACACTTCTTTCTGACCGCCCAATTAGTTCATGTGGTAGAGCGTCCGCTTTCGGTGCGGGAGGCCAAGGGTTCGATCCTCGGCCGGGTCATACCAAATACTTTAAAAATGATTTAACGGCTTCCTCATTGACGCTCAGGATTTAGTGTTAGCATTACGACTGGTTTGGTTTGTCGTGTCAAGGTAAAGTGACCGGCCGGGGTTCAGCCCCCACGTGTACACTGGGCACGTTCAAGAACCATAGTTCTCTACAGAAACGTCCTGTGTATTCCCTCTCTCTAGGACGTCCATTAGCCCTAGCGCGCAGAAAGTGACGTAAACCAAACAAACAAAACAAACAAACAAACACTCTAAATAAAGCAAAAAGAAGGGACATGTACATTAATTACATGTACTTATCAAGACAATAATCATAGTAAATCATTCAACGTCATTTACGCGAAGCAATTGTGCGTATTGCGAGATGTATGAGATTTGACTTTGTTCTCCTGTTGGAAAAGATTATGCTTTCTCTGCCGGTACGATTCCCCGCGCTTTAAGTCATGCCTCACTATGTATATGCGCTTGTATTTCTTCTGTGAACGCCGACTGTCTCCCCTGACGTTACCGCCACCGTCTTTATCCGATAACGTATATGACGTTAATCGTTGTATCTGTCCTAATTTATCGTGGAAATGTGTCGCTGACCTGGGTGTTGGTGGCCTTAGATGGTGCCTGTCGCCAGAACACAATTAACTAAACGATTTGTTCAATCCATTTACACCAAACCTTGTTGCTGCTTGTCTGGTGTGTCCCGTTTTCAAGCATACCGCGATCTGGTTGTGAAAGCAGTGTTTTATTAGCTGCTAATTTTCTGTGTAAACATGTCGTTTGAAGGATATGTAAGCATAAATATTACTTTTGTTGCAAATGAATTCACTACGAAACATATGCACGTGCACAATGAACTCGGGCTCGAACCACATGGCCAGCGCTTTTTACACTCAGAAGATGCCACCGCAATTGTGTAGAAACTCAGAAGAAAGTAAGATACTATGAAAGGGATACACGCTACAACATCTTTAAAAAAAACGTTGACGCATTATTAATGACATTGAGTATATATTATCTATGTAAGTATTGATTTTTAAAAGGCCCCATGGAGAGAAGTCATTGCATAATGAATAATTCTTACTACACTTCTGTTGGTTTTGGCAGACACATGAGTGTGCAAGAAGACAAACTCCGTAGCAGTTTGTTTTGACCTTAAAACAACGGTTTATTGTTTTTTCACAAGGCTGGCCTACTGAAATATGTAATGGTCAGGTGTTTACTCTGTGTAAAGATGTAAAATAATTATTTACTATTTTAGTATGAGCCATTCTGAGATATTAAAACAGCTGTATACTGGTAAAAAGATTGTATAAAAATGCGACTTTCATCACATAGATTAGGTATACAAACAGGCAGATATGAAAGGAACAGGAACCTTGAAAATAAATCAGAGAGTTTGCAAAATATGAAGGGGAAGGGGAATGAGACAGATGTTGAATTTCATTGCATTTTTAAGGATGAAAGGTATAATAGATTGAGAAAAAAAGGCATATCAATGAATATTACTTTAAAAGCCAAGCATGCATAAGTGATGCTAACTGATAAAAACTGAAAATAAAGGCAAGATAAATCAGCCTGCTTTTTTATATTAGTTGTGCTATGAGATTTCAAATATATATTATCAGTGGAATATCAAATTGCTTTATAAACTTTCACGTTTTTACAGAGCTGTCTAAATATCGATATACTTGTATATCATTAAAATATTAAGTATTGATATTGACTTTGATTAAGAGTTTATAAAGAATGCATGGATGAGAAACTATATGTCCAATTCCAAAAGAATTAAGCAATATGTTTTGTTCTGTTCTGTTCGTAGCATCACCTCCTGTACAGTTTGGTGCTAGGGTTGGAAAAAAAAAACGTTGCTTTAAATCGAAATGCCTTAAAACAATCATTGTATATAATGGTTGTGTTTGACTAAGCTGAAAACTCAAGGC
>JAULCC010333007.1:0-11824 GCA_032358795.1 Nuttallia obscurata | reverse complement strand
TTCAGTAGTTCCCTTATGGTTGGGCAGTAGCTTCAGTTCGTGCATTCTGCGTTAACTAGTATCACACTGTCCCTGTGGGTGAGGATGACAGTCGGATAAATTTAATTATTTAGATGACTAGTTTGCTGCCGCGTGGTATTGGATACGTCTCCTTTCCTTAGGAATAGTCTCATCCGAATGAAAGTTCCATCACACTCATTTAGAGTCCAAACCGGAAGATATGCAACAGATAGATAACCTAGAAACGAACGACGTTGTATTTATTGCAGTATGAATGATATAGATGATGAACTGTATTTTCTGTGTTAATATCCATGGTTTGATTATCTTAGACACACTTACATTATATATATACTACGACTAGAATGTATAAACTTATCGAATTACATTAGTGCAATGATATAAGTATTTCAGAAAAGTATGTAAATTTATCAAATTCGCCATCAGTCGTATAAATGCAATGGTTAATAGAGTAAAAAATAATTGTAATGAGCTCATTATCTATAATCTATGATTTGATTTACTAGTTCGTGTTTTTTTAACAAATGTGTGTTAATTATACATGTATATGTATATGGATTAACGATGCACTTATTGTACAAGTTAATAAATATTATGTTTTGTTCTGTTATTGTTATATTCTTTTAATATTAATCTATAACCGGTAAAGGAATACACGATATATCACAAAAAGCCCAAAACCAAGGTTTTTTTTTTTAAATATTTAGATTAATGCATTCCTTTTTTAAACCAATCAGTATATATGCTCTTTTTTAGCACATAATAAAGCATTCGATTTCTATCTTATAACACTGCGGTTGGTTTATACATTTTACAACTACATGCATTGTATGTAAATACTAATTAATACTCCTAAATCATGGAACCAATTTGTGTATGGTCAGAATTGCTCAAGTTACATACTATTCCTCGTCTAATAGTGGATAAGTTACGTCCAGACAGTCGGGTCGCAAAATTGGTCTTTTAACTGAGAAAAGATAGCAATTCCGTTTCTCAGATAGTCCTTTATTTTTCTTTGTGACGTAAAACAGGGTAATATGTTTATCGCGTGTCGATATCTGACATTTTAATACATGCGAAATTTTAAACTTAAAATTTGTAAACGGACATGCGAAATTTAAGCAGCACGCGTTATTTACCGCTTGTACAGAAATAAATATATGTAGATAGCGTTTGTGATAGATATATTTAATTTTATGCGTAAAGTAGTCTCTCATTATTCATAATTGAATAATATTATACATGTTCATTGTTTTGTTAATAAGTAAAATATGTTTCTGTTATAGAAATGATGAGACTGAACTAAAAAAAAATATATAAATGTATATATAACATGTGAAATTTAAATGAAAAATGTTAGCCTGTATTTCTTTATGGGCGCTATTGATCGCGTGTTGAGACGTTCGAGATTTTAGTAAAGCGCTAATTATCTCGTTTCGCAAAGCGAAATTTTAATAAATGCTATCATATTGCGAAGAAACTTAAAATATCACTAGTCGCAATATTCGGATTGCTTTGGGCATTACCGTTCAATCCATATTCCGAACGAAATCTACGTAGCATCTCGGAAAATAATGATAAAATCGTACATGTATGTGCGGGAACATCGACTACGTATTTGAAATCTCCAATTCTACCCCATACTACGCACTTGCACGCACCCCCTCACACACATTCATGTAAATATGTAAGCACAAATTTCCTATTAAATAAACCACCTATATTTCATGAAGTAAAACTTGATATAAGTTTATTTTTTAATTCAACGTCTGTGTTATAAGCATGTCATTCGTTGCATATAAAACTTACCAGGACAATTATCGCTCTGCAAAACACATCCCTTTTCACCATGTCCGTAGAATGCGAGCGCGTAATGTATCGTTAGGACCATAAGTATTTCCTATGGTAACAAGAACACATACATTTATGTATGTATGTACATATAGTGTATTAATAAATAAGTAATGTATATTACAAGACATATACGCGTATATGCTAATGTCAGTGTTACATGTCTCAAAAAATAATTTTACATTGCACGTTAAATAAACAATTTGCTTGTATCTGTATATTTACCTTAATTGATTCGACATAGTGTTTGTGTCTTGATATACGTGTGCCCAGTCAAGCTTATTTTGTTTGCAAATACTGATATAAAATACTACATGAATAAATATATTATTTGACTATGCTGTGTTATATTGCCTTGGTCTATAGTTTTCACGGAAACCAAATATCTAGACCTCCTGGGTGTTCTGTTGTAATATTTCTATGTTTAAGAAAAACATAACTCTGACGATCTTGTTCTACCATGTATAATACAAAACGTTCATTACTGTACGAAATATTTATACTGACATAGACGGTGACAATTCATAGATAGAGGATGTGAGCGTAGATCGTCATGTTAATTTTGCATGTTTGTTTTACTGCTCTCGCAAGTAGTGTCCTACATTTGGCAAGGTGCTTTTATGAGATGGAACATTACACGTCGAGTTCTGATATTGCAAACGGATATTTAGACGAACCCGCCGAAAGCTACCATGTACGAAGAATATATACAACATGCAATATAATAATGTCATGATCGGCAATATTGGTCGGCTCACGGGGGTATTGAGACTTGTTAGTTTGCATTTACTCTTACAATCGGGTCTTGTCCGAGTCAATTCCTTAAGGAGCAACATGGCCAAAAGAGCATCATCAAACATGTGGTTGGCTCTTAATTGAAACTAGTAGACATCTTCATCATAACAAAGTCTTGTCCTTCAGTACTGGCATTGTCTGGAAAAAGGAAATAACTCAAAAATACAACTTTCGCAAATAGTTGGCAAAAAAGGCCTGCAATAAGAAAACCGAACAATATTGTATTTATTTATACACATTATATGAAATGTTGTACTATCAAACTGTGATTGTCACCCGTGTCGCCCAAGTGAAGTGAGGCATACTGTCTCGAATGGAATATTTTTTGTACGTGGAGGAGCACGTGATTTATTTTTTAACAAATTTATTCTGTGCAAGATAATTTTATCCGCTGAAAATAAAGTTTTAAAGAGGATGTATGTGTAGCATGTTTTAATTGATTGGTTAAATCATTTAAAAAATCTTATAATCCATTGCCTTATGCAGTACTCGATTTCAAACCGCCAGAGTCTATTTTGACGAATAAAATATCTGAAACGATTATTTTGGCTTCTCTACGTTGAGTTTAAATATGTATATAAGACGAACTTCAATAAATATGTCTCCGTGGCGTAGTGGTTAGCATGTTTTTACGATGTCTCAACGTTGTTTCGAGAATCGGCTGAATCTACATTTTTTAATCAGTTTTTTAAAGTTCATGGTGTATATATCGAGAGAGAAAAAGGTAATTATAATGCTTTTGGTTTGATAAAGTCGGCTCAAAATTGTTTTAATCAATGCGTAAAATAGTGCCGGTATCACGTAAAAGAAATCTTTACATCTACAAGCCAAATCGATTTAACTGACCGGATAAACCTAAGTGTATTAGAAAACCCATTTATAAGGTCACTCAAAGCCATAGTCACATGATAAATATATGCGGGGGCTGAACCCCGGCCGGTCACTTTATCCTGACACCGAAAAACCAGTCGTAATGCTTACCCGAAATCCTACGAAAACCTGCGGCCTCACGCACCGAAAGCGGACGCTCTACCACTTGAGCTAACCGGGCGATGCACGATATCATGTAATCCTCAATTTATTACATCGGGCTGCAAATAGACTATAGTGCATTTAAGTACATGTAATTAAACTCCACAAAACTAAGTCAGCTGTGATAGGAAAAAACCATCAAAAGCAAAACATTTAGTGTAAAATAGAATAGAAAGAAAATATGATAAATATAGTCATTTCGTGAAGGAGGTATACCTCGGAGAGTGTGCTAAGGAACATCAATATGGAAACGTAATTGTTGAAAACTGGTTATTAGGTTGTTCGTACCGAACAACAACAATATGATGAAAAGGCATGCTTACCTCAGAATAGACATGAATGGAATGTCTATATACATGTATATCGTCGTGTCGGCGCACAAAAATGCCGACAATAAGTTGGTTATTCATTTTCAGCATGACATATTTTGTTAACGATGCCGCGAAATAATTTCTACAGTAGCGTTGCCCCTTTGCATGAAATAGACCAATAATAATTTGAAGTTTTAAAACTCTTTGACAAAGTACATGCATTCTCGACATACAAAGATTTTACATATAAAAACCTCCTGTCAACTTGTACCAGTGACATCTTTGAGAGGTATATTCACTTGGTCAAATCATCCTGTAAATTGTGAATCTCAGAATTAGTTCTGAAGATACAGCACGCGTGATCATGTTCTTGGATCCAGTGACCCAAACTCAATTTTATTATGTTATACATTTCAAATATTTTATCAAACCAAACTAGTTCATCACGAATTGAAAGTTTTGATTGCACATTTGTATCCTAATACCTTTGATAAATCTTGTCTAATTTTTGCTGAGGAGAGTACCTCGGAACATAAATAAGAAACGTGATTTCTAAAAACCGATTTTTATGCTGTTTGTACCAAACAACAAAAAACTACATTTCCTTGCTCTTTTCCTTTGTAACGTGACTTTACTAACTAACGTCGCATATCCGACGCCATATTGTTATTCTTTCCTCTATAAAAAAAACAAACCGAATCTGGTTAGATATGATTATGATAATGTAAATATCATATGATGTCATTTTTATTTCTATGTATGTATATATAGCTATGCAATATCGGTGTAGGAATAATATTAAGCCCTACCCTATTAATAATAAATGAGAAAAAGAGTTTGTCAAACATGTGCCAGATGTAGTGTAATGGAAAAAAGTAGTCGGGCTGCCGAAAGTATGAACTTCGTTTGAGTTGTTTGATGCGATTAGATCATTGGTTATTGATGATATAATTCAATTAAAATCATAAATGTTTTCCACTTCATTTGATATTTTCAGAGTGCGCAGCTATGATAACTATGTGAACGGACAGTAACGATAATGTCTTGAGTTATGTGGAATGGTGTTTTACTGCGAGATACAGAAAATAAACATATTCGTTCACTGACATTGATAGAAGACAGTAATGTTGTCCCCTAGAAATATAAAACTGACATTTAACGCGGTTTACAATCAAGCAATAAGTCACTGCCTTCACATTAAGCTTATCATCGCTAAAGCATAATTGGTTTGGACATTACAAAGTTATCATGAACAAATTGTAATTGAGGATACAAAGCAAACCGTTTTTGTCAAGTAAGACTTAGGCCAATAATTGCGGAACTTGGGGGAAGTCATTTTGAAGTTATGACGTTACCCAACACTCATATAAATATTTATCATTAATTACTATTTCTATAAAGAGTTTATACATAGCACTGAAGTAAGTCTTACTCAGCAAGCACATGTACTATCACAAACACAATACATAAACGATAGATATAAATATATCAAGAACGATATTAAAACAGTCAAGCCAACCATCTGGATGAATCAAGAACGATATATAATCCAACTTACAAAACTCATCCGGATGAATGAAGAACGATATATAAAACAGCCCAGTCAAACCATCTGGATGAATAAAGAACGATGAATGAAACATCCTAGCCAAGCCCTCTTGTGGAATAAAGAATGAAATATATAAACTTCCTAGCCAAAACATCTGGATGATTCAAGAACGATAGAAACAACAGCCTACAAAAACCTCTTGATGAATCAAGAATGATATAAACAAGAACCATTTCTTGATGAATCAAGAACGATATATAAACCAACCTACCCAAATCATCTGGAAATATGAACGATATAAATAACAGCCGAGTCAAAACATTTTGATAAATCAAGAACGATAAATTAAAAACCAGCCAACAAAAAAATCGGGATTAGTCATGAAAGATATAAAAAACATCCTTCCCAAATTTCCCGATGTATCAAGAACGAAATATAAAACATACTAGCCAAACCATCTGTATGAATCAAGAACGATATATAAAACATAAAGGCCAATCCATCTGCATGAATCAAGAACGATACATGTATACCGAAGACTAACCAAAATATCTGGCTGTATCAAGAACGATTTAGACAACAGCCAAACCAAACAATTGGATGAATCAAGAACGATATATAAAACATCCTAGCCAAACTATCTGGATGACTTAATAACGATATATAAAACAGCCTAGTCAAACCATATGGATGAATAAAGAACGATGAATAAAACATACTAGCCGAATCCTCTTGTGGAATAAAGAATGAAATAAAAAACATCCTAGCCAAAACATCTGGATGAATCAAGAACGATATATAAAACATACAGGCCAAACCATCTGTATGAATCAAGAACGATATATAAAACATACAGGCCAAACCATCTGTATGAATCAAGAACGATATATAAAATATACAGGCCAAACCATCTGTATGAATCAAGAGCGATATATAAAACATACAGGCCAAACCATCTGTATGAATCAAGAACGATATATAAAATATACAGGCTTAACCATCTGTATGAATCAAGAACGATATATAAAACATACAGGCCAAACCATCTGTATGAATCAAGAACGATATATAAAATATACAGGCCAAACCATCTGTATGAATCAAGAGCGATATATAAAACATACAGGCCAAACCATCTGTATGAATCAAGAACGATATATAAAACATATGTATACCGAAGACTAGCCAAAACATCTTGATGATTCAAAAACGATATATACAACAACCGAGTCAAATCATCTCGATTAATCAGGAACGATATATATGAAACATCCTAGCCAAACCATCTGGATGAATAAAGAACGATATTAAAATTATCCTAGCAAAACCATCTGGATGAATCAAAAACGGTATTAAAAACATCCAAGCCAAAATATCTTATTGAATCAGGAACGATATTTAAAACATCCTAACCAAACCATCTTGATGAAACAAGAACGATTTATATACATCCTAGCCAAAGAAGGATATTTATAACAGCCTACCAAACTTTTTTTGATGAATGAAGAAGGATATATAAGCCAGCCAACCCAAACATATTGAAGAATCAAGAACGATATAAACAACAGCTTACCCAAAATATCTGGCTGTATCAAGAACGATTTAGACAACAGCCAAACCAAACAATTGGATGAATAAAGAACGATAAATAAACCAGCCAACCCAAAGCAACTTGATGAATCAAGAACAATATATAAAACAACTTACCCAATACATCTGGTGAATCATGAACGATATGTACAACAGCCTACCCAAACTCATCGGGATGAGTTTAAAGCAGTATATGCATCAGCCTTCCAAAACTTCAAGAATGATATACGTTAACACTAGACTACCAAATCATCTTGATGAATCAAGAACGATATATACACCAGCCTACACAATATATCTGGATGACATCAGAACGATATATACAACAGCCTACCCAAACTCATCGGGATGAATTAAGAACGATATAGTCAACAGCAAATCCAAAACATATGGATGAATCAAGAACGAAATATTAACAAGCCTACCTAAAACATCTGAATGAATCTAGAAGGATATATACAATAGCCTCCCAAAAATCTCTGTCACGAAAAACTCTCAATTTACGGTATTCAATTAGGCATATATGAATATAAATTAAAACAAAACCAAAAGCAGTAAACTGTTTTTTCATCGGTGTTTCGGGAACAGCCAAAACCTTTTACCCGGGGTATAGGGGATGACTTTGGATATGAAAGGTCGTAACAATTCTAAATGTGATACCAAAGGACAATGGTATTGACTGTCCCCCAAACACCAATAAAATCACTGTTTTATAACCTAAGCAGGATTAGAACTAGAATATACATTCTTAAGCAAACTGACTTTTTGACGTATTTGTAAATAGCATGTCAATAGACTCGGCCATAGAATTCAAACATAATACTCAATAAAATAGTTTGTACGTAAACTGTATCAGAAATGATGAAATAAAAACTTGCTTTTTTCTTTCATTCATTTATTTGTTATTAACATTGTATCAAGTGTAAAATTATAAGTTCTCTTGAATTGGTTTGAGTCATGGTTACACTGCAATTGAAATTGTCTCCCTTTTAGTTTCTAGTAGATCAAAAGTGATGTACCTCGAACAGTAGCGTAAATCTTACGTGTCGAACTTGACGATAAAACGTTTTGATCTGAATTATGTTTATTGGAAGTACCAATCCATGTTCAGAACTTTTATAAATTGTACGACAACATCATCTTGCAGCTTTGTGAGATAATGAATCTATGCTCGTTGAACGTTTCAATATTTTTTTATTACATTGAACAAATTTAAGTACAAAGCAATAATGCTTGATTCGTGTAAATGCTATTGCTGCAAATACGAAAACTTTTACATTAATACCTAGATTGAACTGATCACGTTTCAGGCTGGCAAATGCATTTTGACGGGTAAACCACATTTAAATAAGTGTTATACTTCGAGTAGTATTAGTTCAAAAATGTCTTTTTCATACCAAAACCCAATATCTTATATAAATACATTACCAGCATTGAAAGATATATTTGATTTCATTCATTAATGATGGAGAAATCTGCACTGACACAGAATACAAAGGGTTGTGTTTTCTTTCGCTGAAAATGTCGGTAAACAAGACATTACATTGAACTCAAGGTACTTTTTCATCATCATTGACCTAAAGATGATTTATTTGCCCCAACAGTTTAATATCTTAGGAGCGATCTTGTATTACATATTATATTATACATTTACTGGAGGATGTGCAACGTAATTTTAGAGCTTATTACACAAATAGGCCTCTGGAATTAAAATAAAACAGTGAAATAAAAACCATGCGTAACTTGTTAATTAAATATAACTAGAAACCGGTTAATAAACACCTTCAATTGCCTAACAGGGAACCATCTGCATATGACTTCGGTATCGTCAGGGCCTTCTTCTGACGTCACGTTCTAATTTTCCGCTTTTAACGGCAAACTGATAAAATTTCTCTTTATGTGATCAATTAATTATGTCATTATGATGAATTATGTGATTAATATAAGTATCACTTTATAACAGTGCACTAAATATTTAAAAGAGACTGATTAAATGTATGCATATAAATTATTTGTTCAGTTCTAAAGCAGTCGAATGATTCAAAAGGATATTTGATATGCATCTCAATGAAATAAAAACAAAACAACAACAACAAAAAATAAAATTCCTTCTATTTCATTTTTATAAGGTTACTTTATTTAAATTCAATTTTACTCATTCTATCTTATCTAGACAAATCGTTTCATAATATTTATATATTCTCTATATAAATTTTTCGTCATTTTCTTAGTCCGATGCATTCTTTAGGACAACGTGTGTGGAATATTTGACAATAGAACCTCTATTAACATGGTGCGTTCATGCAATTAACTGTAATTTCGAAAGCAAAATCCTTTATAATACTGTTATTATCAATTCATTTAAATGAATGAGATTTCTTAACAAACGGTTTATGGAAAGTAAGTGCACGGTTTAGTCAGGCATTCTATCTCTTACTTTTAACAATCATACTTTAAAGAGAAATAATGCGGCCAAAACATTATTTTGTAGTATAAAGACTATGAATTATAAAAATTCAGTATGATTTGAAAAGTCACCTCTGTTTGTCACGGAAGCCTTCCAGCTGCCCTGCGGTAGGTCGGTGGTTCTACCCGGGTGTACTCTGTGCCTGAAATAGTGCAAAGAGGCCCCCGTGGTCTTCATCCACTTGTAATGAGCTGGACATCGCGATATGACTGAGATACTGTTAAAGAAACGTTAAATTCCTAGTAATATGTTTGTTACGGCCATCTTGAGTATGTATAGCTGTTCGCCGACTCTGTATTTGTACTTTAAAGATAAAAGACGAAGTATATCTCTCCCATTTCTGTCCATAGAAGTTAGAGATTTTGTCTTTACATGTCACGTGATTTACCACTATATAGGAGAAAAATGGCCTCGTCCCTCAGTAGATGCTTGACCCATCGGATAGGGAATTTCCAGTTTACATAACTACTCATGTAGGATATTTATAATTTATCTTCCTGGAACTGCTTACTTTAACATAAAGTTTGACCACTGGTCAAATTTAATGGGCTCGGTCAATAATGTACGATGTTTTGTTTATTTCTGGAACTAGACCTATAAACATCCGAGAGAACAGAGGACTTTGCGTCCAAGAAGAACACCATATTTATGGGAAAAGAGATTCTAGTATTTCATGGCAAGATAATAAGAAATATTCCTACTCTGACATTGATTGAAGACAATGAAATGCCCCTGGAAATACAAAGTCAGTATTTAACGCGGTTGAGTAAACTACATTGATTTCTGAGTGTATACTGAATGGTCATAAGTCGCCGCTTTCACATTAAGCTTTCAGCCTATCCATTGCTATAACAGAACTAGATTGAAGATAGACAGCTATCAAGTGCAAACAGTAATTAGATATGCTGAAGGCGATAAAAGAATGACAGGAAAGAAACAAACGTAATTGCTAACAAATATGATACAAATACGTAAAAAACCCGAATTAAACCAGAATTTTTGTCAATCATTTCTCAAGAAATTTGAACGTAAATTCTGTAAACCTGATACCCAAATGACAGCTAACCGCTGGGAGAACATCGATATTCATTTTCTATTCATGATTTAGTTGAAATCATTATAAATAGAAATTCAGCTAACGAATCATTTATTTCAATCACTTATTTGCTACATTCATTAATGACATCTTGATTATTTATTTAGTTATTAAAGTTTGTGTTGCAACGATGAACACCTGTCATGTGTCTGCTATGTCCATGACGTTTTCAGTGGTGCGCTTACTTAAGTGACAGCGCTCAGTAAGTAATCAACTTATATTTATCTTTCACCTTTAAAAAGATATACAGTCTACTGTTATTGACATATCTAGTCTGTTTTCGCAGTTCCAAATGTCATTTATCATGGAGCGACAATTGTCTGATTGTTCTATCTAATTGCTCCGTGTCGGGCAAGATGTAAGGCGGTGTTTCACCATTACGTGTTCTGCTGGTAATTTGAAGATAAATTACAGATGCCAAATTTGGCTGGATGCTCGCGAAATGCTTTACCTTTAGTCTGGTATTTCAGTATCTATGTTACTGGTCACAGAAAAATACATTTGATTCGTAAAATGTCTTTTCCTTAACGTTTCATCACTTCATCTGCCAAATCATCTTTAACTTTTGTCTAGTCCGTGTTTCAATTTTATATTTCTCTTTTCAGTCTATGTTTTATGTAAAATATTGCACCAAAACATTTTTATAATAACTTTTTAAGTTTATCTTTTATGTCAAATATTGGTCAAAAACATCCCCTATTACCTTTTTCAGCCTATGTTTTATCTAAAATATTGGTCAAAAACATGTTCACATTACATGTTTTACCTTTGCTTCATAAAAGAACAATTTTATATAACCCTTCTTTAGCCTATGTTTCATTCTAGATATTGTTCAAGAATATTTTTACGTTACATTCGATTAGCCTTTGTTTAATTTATGATGTGTCAGCCATCATTGTACAAGTATTCATAGCTATAAGTTTTTTATTCCTAAACTACACTGTATATTCAAGAATAAAAAGACCGCCCGGTTAGCCCAAGTGGTAGAGTGTCCGCTTTCGGTGCGGGAGGCCGCGGGTTCGATCCCCTACCGGGTCATACCAAAGACTTTAAAAATGGTAGTAATGGCTGCCCTCCTTGACGCTCAGGATTTAGGGTTAGCATTACGACTG
>JAULCC010332674.1:0-11827 GCA_032358795.1 Nuttallia obscurata | reverse complement strand
CCAAATTTAGTTTAAAATCACTTATTTTAGCAAGATTATATTGCAAGCCTGTGGCTTGTTGAAACACTTTCGAGTCCGTTTCCTAAGTGGAACCAGTAATAAGGGTCAATTGAAGGTTAGGAAAAATGCCCCCTTCTGGGTTAGAACATGCAATCTCTGGAGCGAAACGCGGACACCAAATCCATTACACCACCATTGAGCCCTTTTATGACTACAGTTAACCCTTATGCTGCCAAAGTTAATGTTTATATTGAAAGCGTTGTAAAACCGTTTAGAATCGAAAATATGTTGCTGTTGCTGCATTATAATTTCTTCACTACCATGTAAAATGATTTCTACAAAATAGTTTAAAGATTAATGCAATAGTGCTGGGAAGGTTAGAGTGTTAACAGTCAAATATCACATGACGTCTGCCTTAGCACCAATCGTCAAGCAACACGAATTGTAATCAATCAAACACTGCGCCTTCTTACTGTATTAAGAACGTAGAAAGATATAGTAGCAACGTTACAAATTGGCCGAGAAAGAATCAATGAAAGTACCTATAGCAAACATCAGAAAGATAGGCGTTTTCGTGCATTGTAAGTTGACATGAAGAATTTGTATATATAAAGAATAGGAAAAAGCCTTTTTCAGAACATTGTTTTTACGATGATCACCTTGGCAAAGATCTCTCTAACAGTCGCTGTCATGTCAATGACATTGACGGATGCTACTTCAGAAAGCACACCCTGGTCTACATTACCTGAGGAAATACGGAAAATGTGTCCGAACGTCTGCGTTTGGAAAAACCAGGAAAACACATCTGTGATCTTTGGTGTTAAGTCGTATTGCGAAGGTAAAACTTTAATTACACAAATTGGTTACTCGAGGTGTTGTAACTTATCCTAAATAAGGATTTGTTATCTTTATCAGTGCTTATTTGAAACACTTTATCTGCTTTCTGGGTTATTTGATCTCTGAATTGAAAACATGTCGTCTGCTTTCATATCAGTTGAAACTTTTATGCTCTAATTTGAAAATTTCATGTCTGTTTAACTTATAAGGTACTAATTAAACACCCTTTGGCTAGATAAGTTTCAATTTAATAAATAATTCCATTAAGGTGCCAACACATTTGTATGATTCTTTATTTAAAACCATATTGAATTTTTAAAAATTCGCCTGCAATCTCTTTTTTACAGTTTTTACTCAATCAGATCATGATTTAATGACAAAAAATAACAACTTCGAAACGACAGACTGGTTGGATTATAAATCAAGACTAAATGGAGGGCATTACAAACGTTGAAACGACTATTGAACGCGATAAAAACACCGTCTTTATTTGTTTTTATAAACTAGCTAAGTTGATTCAAACTCAAATTTACGTATAATATACTTTAAACTTTTTATTTTAGCTCGATTATGTTGAAAGCCGTGGCTTATAGAAACACTTTCGAGTCCGTTTTCTGGTTAGAACCAGTACTCGGTGTCAAACAAATGTAGATAGGCCCCCTGCAGGGCTCGAACCAACAACCTCCTGAACGCAAGGATTCGGATTGACATCCTGATTCTGTTTGTTAACAAAATTTTAAGAACTATTCACTTTGAACATGGAAACAGACGACAGTACATGCAGACAAAAACTATTTGGCGCCAAAAGTGGGAAAATGCATTGTCTTAAGAATATTTTTCTAATTCATATATTATGGGTTATATGCTATATGGATTAATGCTTCATTATAGTATTTTCTGTTATTCTTTTGTGTAGTGGGTATGCACAGTTTTCGTACAATACCGTTTCGTAATGTTGATATATTTTTTATTATTTATTTGTTTATTATGTTTTAAAGAATATTTGTTACAGGTAGTTTATTTCTAGTTAAATTATAAACAATAGTTTAGTTGTTTCTTGAATTGAATAAAATGTGTTATCCTTTTGAATGTGTCTCACCTGTATAAGCAATGTAACAAATACACTGAGTCTTTTTTCTGACCACTTTTCATAAAGCTCCTTAGTTGAAAACTTAGGTATTGCCTAAGGGTTTTTATTAAACAAAAAACCAAGCATTATCTTCATAAGATCTAAAAGACTGCATTTATCTGAAAAGAGGATAGATTTTTTCACATCTGTATTATCACATGACATCGCTTATTTCCGTTGTAATATAATCATCACGTATTATCTTATACAAACAACACGGTAAATAAAAGAACCGATCACGTCACGTCGTAATGTAGAATGTATGACGAAATATGACGTCAAAGATTTAAATGAATTATCAATTTTATTAAAATCAATAAGAAAACTCATATTTACCCTTTGTTATATTGTCATGTGATAAAAAGAATATCTGATTCGTTTTCACTTTATATCAAAATTTTATTAGACTGGCCCGAGGCTCGCTTAATAAGGACATTTACCGGTCAAAACCTATGCCAGTGGAAGTGTCCGGCGTTTTTTTGTGATTTTATATGCAGTCCTTTTAATCTAATTATGCTATCTTAAATTATTACGACCGAAGTTAAATCGAACTGGCGCACGCGTTTGGTTGAGACTTCTTCTTTCGTTTTCCATATAATTCAAACGCAATTATTTTTTGACCCCCTGTGGGACGGGGGGAGGATAGAATTCGCCCACTGCTTGAGAGTGCAAGGTGGTAGAAACCCACCAAACATCGACACCCAAACACCATTGCATTCACCACATACATACTCCGGCGCAATATAGCCTTTGTGTGCTGACGTGCCGCAAAACCCCATTTCACTCACTCACTCTTCTGAAGAGATACTTTATATCAAATAGAAAACCGGTGATTTTCAAATGGGGTGTAACATTTTGAATAAGTCTAGATTTTTATTTTTTGAATATAGGATATAGTGAACAAATATTGTGTGTCCAATTCTTCCTCCTTTTTTGTAAGGCTTTTCTTCAAACTTTCACAGATAAATAACCGTTATTTGTAGATGGCCATATGTAAAAAAATTAGGCAGCAAAAATATTTGCATGGATTAATTGGTCGGCATTAAATTGTTAAGTGAAAGTATTCGAATATTTAGTGGTACTAAATGCAATATGGGGGCATCCGTTTTATATGGACACAAGTCTAGTTTAAACCATAGGGGACTTTAAATGTCCCGTTTTTTTTCACTTTGCGTGTATTTTGTTTAAACACGGACAAAATCCCCAGCGATGCATGCTACTGAGTGAAATATACACACTAATGATACAATTTTATACTTTTTAACTCTCTTGTTATTTCATTGTTGATACCCACATGGGATTGGTGGGATATGATTCAGTATTCTTCTGAAAATGCATTGTGTTATCTCCCGTTTTATCCGAATACTGCGCTGATCCGGCAACCCTACCTTTTAAATCAAATGAATCGCGTCAGACTAATGAATGCGTAATATATTACAAACGAAGCAGTAAATGGCTCTTCTGTATTATATCAAACTACTCAACACTGTTTTTGAAATGAAGATTCCGTCTTAAATGTAACCGGGGTTAATAAGAACGCCACCTTATGTGCATGTAAATGGAGTATCGTCTATACACACACTGTATATTCTTGCCCATTCTTTAATAATATGTTAAGCTGTTAAACTATTTATCGCGCCGCTTGTATAATTCGCGTGAATTTTTCATTTAACTAGTCTTTTTAGTTTCCCTTTCTCTTTAAAAGGTAGTTTACAGAATCCCTTTTCATCCTTTCAAGCCTTCTCCTTCATCATCTATTTCACCATCAGATGATAAAATCCCATACTTACATACAGCTAGAAACTTGGATAAATATTAAGTTATTCTTGTATTTGTGGACCTAGTAAGTAATATTTAATTATTTTCTCAACATAACAATTGAGAGGACAGGAATTGCAATTGTTAACCATGCATAGCAACGGAAAGGGATTAAAACTCGATCATGAGTCCACGTTTTATAATTGATGTGTAATTGACCAAAGTGTGTTAATAGCTCGGAAAACAACATAGAAAATTGAAAAAAAAAACAACAACAAAATAATAGAATATCAAATTATACAATCAAAAGGATTGCATTTGAATGGTACAATATTGTATGGAGCCCGTCTTTTGGGCGTATAGCTATTCGCAAGCTCGTCGTTATCTGCCCAAACAACTCGTTCAACACATTTTCCTATACAAACGCATTTACCTATACTATTAAACGTCATTATGAATGGTATTGAAAATGATCTTTTATTATAATTTATCTAATAAGCGCTGGAAAACGTCGAATTACAATATATGATATAAATAAAATACAAATTTCGTGATCATTAAATATGGATTTATTTAACTCGATTACGAAAACTGATGAAAACTCGCCAAGGCTAGTTTTTGTCAATATTAGAAAAGTCGGTTCGCATTTTTACCACATTTCTATAGCACCCTTTTCATATTGAATATACGTTGAAAGGTGCTTTACATATCACTTCCCTATTTTATATATTGTGCCCCAATCATCGGACTGTAAGTCGGCCGTTAATACTTGGTGCAAAATTGCACCCACGGCACATTGGCTTACACCTTTACAGGTACCAATTTATACACCTGGGTAGAGTGAGGCACATGTAGGATAAATTTTATGCCCAGAAAAATCCGACGACCCGGACGGGATTTGAGAATCGAACCCAGAACTCTTCGATCCTGAGTCCTGCGTCTTACCACTAGACCACCGTCCCCAAATTTCTGTATTGAATGACCACTCATGTAAAATTCTTTATATCTAGAACCGATACTAAATGAAGAAACAATTGGTCATTGGATCCATGTAGTAAATGAAACGGAAACGTTCCGACGATGCTCTAAAATAAAAGTTTACTTTCTTAAAGCATTCTGCATACTTTAGCCAAATTCAAAGTATATTGGAACAATGTCGAAGTAAACAATTTGAATATATACAGCATGTCAAGAAAGAACCACTATATCACTGTTTGATGAAATTTGCGTCGACATTTCCAAGGAAAATTGAAGGCATTTGATTAGCCAGTTGTAATGCGACCTGGGGGTAACGTTAAACTGTTGTTAGAATCTTGCTTTTTTCCAGAATGTTCTTGTAATAGTAACTGTGGTGATGACAGAAACTGCTGCTTTCCTGAATTGGGTGAAACAAAATACTTTGTTCCAGACAACAGAGTTTGCACCCGGCCTTTCGTTGGTTCTGGCTATTTCGATGAATGTATGACGGCATATCTAATGATTGATAAGAATCCTTCAGGCGGATGCAAATCACCAATAGAGCGTCACGAAAACACAGATCAGTGTGGTGATATAGAGGCAGCCCCATGGGGAAGCCTGTTTCCAGTGACATCGAAACGGACCAGCATAATATACCGAAACCGGATATGCGCAGAATGCCATGGGGACAATGATATAGAGACTTGGGATGTAATTCAACAATGTACTAATTATCCCAATTGGGGTCATCATCAACATAGGGTTTATGATTTGAATGTTGCCATTGCTTTCGGTCGATGTTCCTATTTCTTCAACTACACAGGGCAGATGAATATTGAAAAAGACACATGTCGCAAAGAGGGTTTAATAGACTATTGCGAAACCCAAGCCTACAGTATGCCTGGCAACTTGTCTGTTTCAAAACCTGACATTGAAAACGCGTGCACGAGTGGATTTTATTCCCCTATTGTTACAAAGAGTAATAGAGTCTTTGCCAATGTTTTCTGTTTTATTTGTAATAACGGCTTACAATTTGTTTTCGATCTCTGTGAAGCGCATGGCAGTCGTGTATTCAGTGAAAGTTTTATGACAGTTTTCAAAGGCAACGTTATCGAAATGTTTAGGCAGAATTCTCGTTTCAACAGTTCCAAACAAAGACTAGCATGCAAGAGCCATAATAACCAACTGGTTTGTATTATTCCCTTCTTTTTAGTGTAAAATGTCTGGTATAAACTTCAGATGATATACGACACCTACAATTCAAACTGATATGCATGAATAGCTTACTTACTTAAACTGTTTTCATATATTTTATGTCGAACCTCAAGCACAACAAGTTTGCAACATAAAATAATTTACTTCTCAGTGTTATTATACTATTCTTTGGTAAAGGAATTCAAATGCAGAGACACCCCATTGACCTTACACCCGTTTATATTGCTATTAACAACAATATTCTATACTCATCGCGTGTATATGTATTCTTTACCGAACAGCTAATCAGGTTACATCATTTCGATTGCTCAGTAAAAGAACTTTGAGATTTTCTCTAGGTTGCACATTGGATAGTAATGCACTGATTTTCGTTTTCCTGTTTGGGACTTAAGTTGCAACGACACAGTTCAAATATTATGTTGACATTTTTAGGTTTACCAGATGGACAAAGCACGGAAGTGGACATGTGTAGAATCACCGATTTTACGCAAATTAGTCGAATGGCGTGAGTTTATACAAACGGAACTCGAACCATGCGCCTCACAGAGATATAATGTCAGGCGACTTGAAGACAGACCATTGAACCACTGAGCCACAAAGTGTACATGTAATTACGTTGCATCATATTACGCATCTGTTCTTTGATTCCAGCTCTTGGCTCAGACACATCAAACAATAGTTTAAATGTGCTATTTATAAACGCGACTGAGATGCCATTCAATCGTGAATTATCCAACAGCGAAAGGGATTTAAAGCAATGTTTTAACATTTTTGTTGTTTTTTACAGATACTCTCTGACTGCAGACCTGTAGGTTGTCCTGCCGGACAGGTACGAATTTTTGACAAATGTAAATTCATAATAGACTCATGGTATAACGGTAAGCCTTCTGTAGAACTTTTTCTGAAACTTGTAGACTCTGGACCGATCCCTGACACTATTATACAGGCGTTAGCCACGGGGGGTAAGGATCACAGAATTTTACTACGAAAATCACCGTGGAATAAAGGTTGGGAGGTTTTCAGTGTTTACAGACATGGCGATACGCTTTCAGATAAAGAAGACGACGAATGGCTCGTTATTCAGCTGTTCAAACACACGGATTCTTCATCTATACATACTGTACTAGAAGAGATAGGAGTGGCAATGAATAAAACAGAATTGACTCTAAAATATAGAAATGTAACGGCAGTTTTTAATCAGTCATTCAACAAATTTGAACTTCCTTACAACCAATGTATTTATAAATATCCCTACCTTGAGCCGGGGACAAAGATCAAGTTTATTAAAATTCCGAAAAGCTACTTCTGTGAGAAGATTGAACTGAGATATGACGAAACAAATTCTTATGATAGATTCTCAGGGTTCTATTATAACGCCACGGAGAGATATTTTTTTACAAGAGAGTTTGATGTAAATGTTAATGTCGATGGGTTAACAACCTTTAAGATATGTTTGGAAGATTCGGACTATCGTCTGCTGCCATCACTGGCTACGAGAAACACCTGCTTCAATGACCCGGATGTGTATATCCTTGGCTTTGCGTTAGGGAAGCTGATGATCACTTTAATGTAGAACGTTTTACCAGTGAGTGTTATAAGGTTTGAAAACTCTTGATTGTGTTCCTAAAACATTGGAGTAGAATGCTAGTACTGTGTAGATTTGCGTTATCCCTGTCGCTGCTTATTGTATCAAAAACCAAAAAGCCATTAATTTCTTATTACTCAGTCAGACTACACAAAATATGAACAGTCTGGTCAGCATAGTTTGCAGTTCTCACCATTCACCCAAAGTGTTTTTCTTCAGTCTATCTTCAATACATTATTGTTGCTTCAAGTTTGTGATAACTGCTCGACTATTGCCCAAACATCTAAGAACATTTAAATATCTTCAGACAGATTTGAAATGTCTTATCGCTTGGTTCGAACATGTCAACATATAACTGGAATTCTACTTGTCATGTTTAACCAATCACTGTCATACATATATTTCTGAGAATGAAAATGATATCAAGCTAATGCGAATTTATTTACACCGATTGAGAGATTAAAAGTAAACACTAGTGTTTAAATTTGATCCTAAAAGCTTTTTCTTTTTGGCTTTGTTTATAGCATTTTAGTCCAATTACATGTTCATGTATTAGTTTTCATGCGTATTCATTAAATTGCCCTCTCTAATTACCCCTTCGACGATTCTTTTGACGTTTAATAATTTCAAATGCAGCTCAGCCTGACGACATCTTAAGTTTGTGTCAAACTTGAAGGTCAATGGCTGTACTTAGGAGCGCATTTGTTCATCATTAACAGTGGAAAACTGTTAAGTTGCCATATGATCTTAAGTGTTTCGATGTGATTTTAAATATTCAATTTAATAAATCAAGTAAAATATGCCAAATTGTCTCAAATAAAGTATTCTATTATGCCCTTTATGTACGCATACCTACGTTACAAAGAAAGTATTTATTGTTATCTGTGAATAAAGTGATAAAAGGTCTTGGAACGTTTGATTTAACATCTTTAATATGTCGAAAGTAATTCTTTTAATAAACTTATGTTAAATTCTTAAATATTGTTGGTAAAACAAGGGCATCCCACGAAAGATGTGTATTTTAATCAAAGTACTGCTGACATATGATTTAAAATACTTATTAGCTAGAGAAAATTGAGTTAAAGGACACAGGTGTTCTGATTGGGCAGGCCAGTTCAATACCGTACCCTATAACAGAAATAAATACTGGACTTTATCATGCGGTAATTAATGGTTTTACGCCTAAAATTATTGAATGTGTAAATCGTCTGAAGACGTGTATTCGTGTTTTCTTTGGAAACATTTGCACTGCTTGTACAAGAAAGCGGTTATACAAAAGGACATTTTTTCTTTGATATTATTGCACTATATGCAATGGGATATGTATGAATGAGTTTGGTTGTTGTGGGGAAAAATCCGAAGATTCAGTAAAGCTAAAGGAGGGTGATATAAAATAAACATCTTCCAAACACCTAGCAAATTACAGTTTGTCATGCAAAGGAAAACCTACTTGAGCCCTCGGATCCGATACGATTCGAATACGTGATTGTGTCAATTTATATGCTCAACAAAACAAAGGAATCTTAGCATAATCCTTATACGTACGTATTTAAAAAGAGTAAAGTGTTGTAAGAAGAACACTGAGAATTTACCCAGCAGAAATTAGCGTACATGTATTGCTGTTTTTTTTTTAATTATTATGTCAATTCATTTCCTGGTTTTAAACCTGCACTGTTGTCAGGGCAATGTTCCACACCACTACTATATCTTATTGTACAGACTGAATGACCCATGTTGCCGTGATTCTCTTTGGAATTCGAAAATGCTGTACGTCCTACTTGGCAGTTTGTAGTGTAGTGTTTACAGATAAAAGATCTACCATTTCATATAATATGCTATTTTGAATACTTGAAATGTTCCCAATGTTTTGATAATTACATATCGAACCGTTATTTATAGACCAACTTCATTTTGAAAGGACGTGCTTGAAATGCATCATACAGTCATATTGTACTGAACAAGGAGCAATTTATTCATAATATGACTTATACGCATATGAATTAAATGCATATAAACACATGCTACAAATAAAACATGCGACTGATTCATAAAAGCACTTAAAAAGAATGGAACAAAGAGATTTAACTGGAAATTAACTTTTGTCATAGTAATATTGGTCATAGTTTCTAACATTAATGAATATTGCCTTCTTGGAACATTCAGAACGTCTGTACCTGTCCTTATCAGTAAGAAAAACGCAAGTGACTGCGCGCAGTTATATGATCTACACCGAGTCCTAGTTTAACCTCAGCTGATTATTATCTATCGAAAAACTGTCAGGAAATGGGTCAGCTCTTGTGTCACACAATTATATGTGTCAGTACTTATAATGTTTATAAAACAAAAATAAACACTACAAATAAGCCAATTTCAGTATACGGAACATACCCTTTGTTCGCAGATATACTGCAAAGCCAAATTTTACTTAATTTATACTTTATTTTGTGCGGAGATTTTAATGCAAACATTGGTACAATGGAAGACTATTTATCACATACTGATAATGTACCTGTGCTTCATGACATTGAAGATATAATTAATGGAGACCCAGGTCATGAACGGATATCTTGTGCTAATAAAGTAAACAGATTTGGGTTGAATTTTGTAAATCGTATTGCTGCTTACTTTTAAATGGGAGGTTTTGATCTGACGATCAAAATGGTAATTTTATCTATGCTAGTAAAACACGGGTGTAGTTTAATTGATTATTTTGTTTTGGCAAAACCACTGTTATGTGTAGATAATATCACAAATTTCGAAGTTTTATCTATGTTCGAGAATCGCCATATGCCAGTTTAGCTAGAAATGGCAGACCCACTTCATTTAAATGCAGCTGATAACAGTCATATAAGACCTTCTATTAAATAAGTTAAGAAAACAGTTACAGCTATGTACAAATTCTTAAAGATGATATCATTTCTGGCTGTTTTGATAATTTTGTTCGTTTATGTTGCTTTCATATTATGTGGAACAATTAAAAATCAGTATTTGCAGTTATGGCAACAGTTTGTGAGGAAAGTAGAAAGCTGCTGCCATAAAACATTCAAGAAGACTTTTGGCACTGAAACATATATTTCCACAACTGGCATCAATAAGTTTAAAAATTGTTTAGCAATGTTCAGAAGCGCGCACATGGATTAATGAATGAAAAAGGAAGACAGTGTAACATTGAAAAAGAATATAGATTTTATGTGTGTGTCAGATAGAAGATGAGCTACACTTTGTACTTTTTTGTCCTCTATACGATGATCTTCGTTTTAAACATTTAAATAAACGTTTTACACGAAATGCAAATGCAAACACTTTTATTAATCTAATGTCTTGTAAAAATGAGTAAACCAATAGTCATGCATATGTATTAAGGTCTCAAGAAAAGAGATGAATCGATGATGGGTAATTAATAACATCCTGTTTTCTTGTTTAGTACACCGTTTTAATTGAACTGAAGACCAGAAATGCATTTCCATTTCACATTTAATTTATATATTTATTCATATTGTGTTACTTTGATTGATTGCGTTTTGTGTATGGACTAGGGGCCTTATATATTATGCAACAATAAAGATTCTTAAAATGCTATAAAATCAATAACCATTCTAATATTGCTGTTTCAAAATTTCTGATAATTTATTTTCATATAACATATTTCCATAACTCGTTTACAAACGGCGAAATTTTAAAAGCGACAAAAAGTGTATAATTTAAAACTTGAAGAAAAAAATGAAACGTGTTGTAAATAAATATTAATATTGTTGGTAATTTGGTCAGAACATGAGAAAAATATGTCAACCCCTTAATAATTCAGAACAATAAAGTTAAATATCTAAATCTACGAAATAATCATTTCAAAGGTACAAAACAGTTATGTTCATGAAACGACATTTGACAAAGTTTGCACACAAATTTATGAACATATTAATATATGCTAAAGTAGGCAAACATCAACGTCCATAAAATAATTTCCATGAAAATAGATAAATAGCCGGACCACAAAACAAAATAAAATATAAAAGAAAACAAAAAAACAAGCAGACTGTCTGTAAACTATCCTTGCTAAGACATAAAAAACGTAAATAGGCCTGCTCGTAACACAATAACTGTTCAAAAGAATAGAAAGATCTATATTCTAGAAACGTCATTTGACAAAGTAGGCAACATGTTAGTACATAAACAATACTACAGTCTTGTTGTAACCCATGACACAACAACCTTAGTTGATAGTTAAGATGTGTCATTACTACCAGTACCTTTAGTATACATGTATGTCTTTTTCTAGTAATTATATTTATATACTCAGTTTACATGTACTTATTGTCAGAAAGTCGAGAAAGTGAGTGAGTGGAGTT
>JAULCC010332452.1:0-11831 GCA_032358795.1 Nuttallia obscurata | reverse complement strand
TATATTTTTAACATACATGTCATTTTTAATTCTAACACATCTGATGATGTACCATTCATTACTCTATACCCGAAAAAAGTACATTTTTTCAGACTAGTTCCAAACAAATGAGTAGATGTCTAGACTTGCCCAAGTAAAAGATACATTCATAAACTAAATGACTCTTTTTTTGACACTGCTTGTCTCCGGGTTAGTATAACGAGTACGTAATTTCTTGAACGTACATAGGTACGTATAAGAGTACCGACCTGTGATGTCGTAATGTAATAAAATTTATGACAAAATATGATGTCAAACTGAATTATATATTAAGTTAAAATCAATAAAAAAATCTTAATAAACTGTTGTTGTATTGTCATGTGATAAAAATAATCTTATACTCGTTGTCTTTTCGTATCAACTTTATTAAACTCGTTCATGAAAGTGTAATTATGCTCGCCAAAGGCTCACTAAATAACATTTTCCTTAACTCGTTTAAAAAAGGTTGATACGAAATGACAACTCTTGAAGGATCCTCTATTTATCACATGACATTGAATCAACTTTTCTATACATTTTATGTAAAAGATACATACATGTAGATTGTCACAAACAAAAATAGTCTTAGATTGTCACGCCATATCCCAAAACATAATGAAGTAAACTTTCCTGACACCGAATAAAATCATGATTTTCTTAATTACATATGTCTTAATTTTCCCTGACAAACAACGTCATGTAATGCTAGTCAGTATTTTCTAACACAAGTTACTAGACTTTAAAATAGTGTCTTTCTTGTTCCCTTTACTATATTTTTTTGTTGATATTAGACAATAAGGCATGCTTATGTGGAAAGTTCTTAAACCATATGACAGTAAATGAAATAAGTCATTTCTTTAGCATTTCATTGCAATTACGCTATTTTTGAATGACTAATACAAAATATATTCTGATATTCTTTTATATATAAAGAAATTAGGTTGCTGCCACAGAACACAACAAATAATACTGACAACATCGGTATTTGAAACGAGGCTTGTGTGACTGTAATGACTCTGTTTATAAAAATACCTGACAGATTAATAATTGCAGATAATATCAAAATAATGACTCGTTGATTACAAAATACTTTTTTATGTCTGAGATCTTATACGTTTTCAATAAAATCAAACATATATCAATACAGTTAATGAGAAACAAGTAGAACCAATGAAGGGTCTCCTTGGCCCTGTGGTTATAGTAGTAGACTTAAAGTCACCGTGGAGGGGTTGAGGGTTCGAGTCAAAGCAATGGGAGGAAGTAATTTCTCGAACTATTAATAACTGAATTAGTCGCCATATGACCTGTACTGTGACTACAGAACAGAATCAACGACGATAGAGGCTACCCATAAAAACATTGACAAATCGAACACAAGTAACTTATACTATTATTGACAGTACCACTAAAGTATTTTGACAGAAATGCCCCTTCATGTAAACAAAAATTCACACAATTAGTAAATAAGTGCACATCTAAAAAAGTAAAATAATTAATCAATCTGAAATCATATTGAAGTTTCTTGAATTATAACTTTACCTGTATTACATATGTATTTAAAGGCAAGTACAGTGACACATCTTGTTCAATGAGATCAATACAATGTATGGATTGTATAAGTAATTTTTATCTTGGACCCATTTACCGATTTATCTTTAGCAATAAAACTAGTTTGGCCTCCTCTACGCGACATTTTTATTTCATACAGATTCGCTTTCTCCTTAACTACAGTAACGGCATGGCATGTATATAGGTGCTTAAAACCAGCCTTGTTGGAGAGCTAGCTTTTTCAGCGACGTGGTTTAACACTCTGTCAGAGTTTTAAGTAAGCAACGTTTGTCACGGTTCACGCCTGGATGGGGGACCGCGCAGTATCTAATCCCGGGTAGGAAGGACACGCTACACTACATTGTACCCTGTTCCTTCATGAAAAGACATCTGCCTTCAACACTTAAAACAAACAACCTTTACATAAACGTGAAACATTCAGAACACAACTTAGCACTAACGACTGACAAATATTCACTGTAAAAACAAGCATCTACGTACGTGTACCTACTGCAAAATTGTAAATGACAATACGTTCAAAAGCATTAATTCTATCTGCATACTCGTATTTACACTGATGTCTTTATATACACATTCCATTATAAAAGTAGAATTTGTACGCATATAGGATTTCTCTGATTACAGTATCAATCCAAGTGTCCTTTTATTCCAGAAATATAATGTTTGCAATTTTCCACCTCGAATTCAACTATGTGTACTCGATTTTCCTTGGAATACATATTCAGTTTAAGATGCAACTAAATAAGGGCGCTATTCCTGAATGTAATTCCAGTGGCATATTGTAAACCGTAATCCTTTGCTGCCACATGTAACATTTGTCATTATGCAACATTATAAAATAACATAAAATAGACATAGACAATGTATTCTTCCGTTTTTTGTACTTTCTATAACACAGCCAAGTGTTTACTTAACGTTATTCTAGCAAATGAAAGAACATTGAATGAAATTTGATTTTATGCAGATAACATTTATGAATTTGGCTTCAAATATTTCACCTTATCTATGAATATTCATTAATACTGCTTATTAATATTTGGATGTATTCCTAATTTAAACAGGTTCTTACATCGCAAAATTTACAAATCCCGATTGGTATGCCGTGTAGAAGAAGATGCTGTAGAAGGAGACTCAGTATTTAAAATGAGACTTCCGTCCTATTCGTGTCGTCTAACACTTCGCACATTTGCCAAAATGCATGTACAAGTCTATTTTCACTGACGTCATTCAAACCTTTCTCTGCCTTTTGATCACAGTTTTGTTTTAATCAAAACTTAGCACGTCGTCATTTCCTTCTACTGTGTCCTTATCACCTCAGCCTTGACCTTGAATTATCCAACGAATTGTCAACCAAGGACATTTTTAGACTTGATAGCACGCTTTTAAATATATCTGGTTCCATATCCTTCATCTATATCCATAGCAACACCAGAAAGCTAAGTAAGTTTTAATTTGTAAACCCAACAGTGTATTATTTCCTATATCATCATTGATAAACAGATTCATTGTGTGCTCGAGTAAAGGAATATTTGCAACAACTGTTGGTGCACTCGAAGACAGAACTCATATCATAACCAGAAGGTACACTAGTCTTCATCTGCCTTTTTAATACCGTAGTCTTATTTTCTTTAAAAAAATAGATTACTAAATGTTGAGGAAATAAAAAAACAATGGCGAATGTGTGGCCAGAGAAGTAACGCTTTTCCGGACAATTTGGCGGATTGACAAAATGATGCCCTACCGGTTCGTTCAGGTATCATGACTTCTGTATGTGTTTGCAGTGTAGTGTCCTTCGCTGGACATGTCCAGCTTGGAGTAGCAAGAGTCATTTTTCCACGAAAGTGCAGCGGGGCCGTACGATGCTAAACTAGCATATAACTGTGGTGATTCTCCTTCAGGTTCTCCTTCACCAGGTTCTGGGGCAGCAGGTTCTAGAGGTATATTCAGCTGTAGTTTTGGTTCAGGCACACTGTTTAATATTTTATGTTCTTCCGTTGAAACTAGGTTATTATCTTCTAGCGTCTCGATACTTTCATCTTCGATCTGTTAAAGTGAAGTGTGAGATATATAAAACAAAAGTGTCTTTATTGTTATGAATTGTAGGATAACCCTTGCTTATCACTTATAAGGCAATCATCAAAATAATTAAGTCCATGAAACAATTATAGAGAGTCATTATATTCAGAATCTTTTCAATCAATCAATTTTACAATAATTTATGTTCAAACAATTCTTGATTAGTCATTAGACAACAAAACTGTTAAAAAGCATAAGACAAAACAAGGCAAACAAGACGAACTAGATTACTGACTGAAGACAGCTGGTGAACATCGATCATTTTACTTACAAAATCAGAACTAAAATTAAATATACATTCCATCTGAAATTACAATAATTATCAGGCTTGTTTCCTTTACAATAATATGGTTTTCTGGTCAGCATCACACTAGACTAATGTTAGTGATATTTGATTTAAATATTACCGTATTTCGGATGCTATCCAGATCAGCACATGTTGTATCCTCTCCTCTGTCCAGTTGATTTTCTTTTTCTGAAAAGAAAGGACACTGTGGATCTTTGCCAACAATTATGAAGCAACCAAACTAAAGCTATCACTGAATGTGATTATAATACCCCCATACCATCACCTCCACCACAGCATTTAATCTGCCAAGAGTAATGGATTATTCTTATGAAATATTCAGTACTTCAGAAGTTAATCACTGATATATCTTTTGTTTGAAATATCAATTCACTTATTACCTATATTATATATCTGCTTGTAATGGGCTTTGATGAAGGTTATTTTTAAATTGTTTCAACTATGTTCTGCTTCAAACGGTTTGTTTAAAAAAGAACTCGCAGTAACTTAAAACATCCCGTCATCTGAACCTTAAAGCAATAATAAAGCTCAAAAAATGTGTTAAAATCGCGTTATATTGAACCACTGCACAAAATCATGAATAAATGATATTATTGAACGGGTGTAATTTATTAGAATATATATTATCAATTTTTTTTGTAATCGATAGATCAATATGTTTATTTCTAATTTAAATATGATAGAAGCATTGGCTATTGTTTACGCGGCGCATGCTTCTCGTTATTTCCTGTGGTAAGAGTAAACTAAAAGCTGACGTAGATCCATAGGATATAAATAGAACATGAGTCACAAAAAGACGACGATAGCTGACGCGTTCCGAGACTCTCCGAAATATCCCAGGTAGATCTTTGCAGCGTTCTTAATATCAACAATGATGCGCTGAAAACACTCCAGTTTAAGTTTGTTGTTTTTTTGCATTTCTCGCATTTTTAATTGAGTATGAAACATTTTTCAACACTCAATATTGCAATAAACACGTCGATTGATTCGCAAAAAATACGCAAAATGTCGCGCTTTTTAGCTTTATAATGACTTTAAATCATGATCAAAGTCATGAAAGATTTATTCGAATAGGTTATACTGACATTGTTTTGGACCAATGTATACGCACTTAAAAATCAAACCATAACTGGGCGCGATAGCCACAATATGGAAAATGTATGGGCTCCAAACAAGAGGATCACAAATATATCTATTATACTAAAGGAACCAATTAACTGAATAGGTTCTTTTCGGCACGATATTACCAAAGTCACTATGTTGAGTCTAATTAGTTTTGCTTTATCATACCAGTTACCAAATTCGATAGGTTATAACAATGTAGTTTACCATACCCGTGTACTGCAAGAAAGGCCATTTCTGGCGCAACATGACTGAACAAAACAGCTTGCAGGGAAAAGTAAAGATGTGAGAGTGAGAAATCCTTGCTTTCAGACAGCAGTTTTCAAACACACAAATGCAGTTAACATAGTGAAGACGAGGTGTATGTTTACTCAACATATGTTAAAACCTTTGCTACAAATGCAGATTTGATGCGACATGACTGACGCAAAAGAAAAGAAAAATGAAGCACGCGTGTGACATTTGTGATCTCAAGGAACATGAATTTCTTATCTGAAATACAATATGTAAAAGCACATAGACCAAAGAATTCATCGGTGTCTTCATTGCAACAAAACGTATAAATACAGAGCGGACTAAGTGCCTATATTAAACAAACACGCAAGTAAAATAATATACCAAGATGCGAACATACTAGATTTTATGTTGGTCGACATTATATGTCAGACTTCCAATTGTGTGTTAAGATCATTAGTTCTTAGAAACGTTAAAGAAATGGTTATCGAGTTAATGTTGTCAGTGTTTTGGATTTTTGCATGGATGAAAACGTGATAGTATTTATATATACAAGATAAACTGTGATACAAATTATAACATCAGGCCATCAAACGAAACTGACATGTAAATGTTTTTAAATATTTGAGATGAATATCGATGGCCAGGTATGCTTTCAAACGAACTAAAGCAAGTCACTAAGACAGCTTATTCTTGTTTGTTAAAAACACTTTATCTGGAACTTGTTAACAAGGAACAAAATTCGATTCTTCGTCTTCATGCATTTTCACCCTACTATCCCCACTGGGTTTTGTTAATGTCACAAGAACCAGTTTCCACTTCATACCTATCATCCCGCTAAACATATGTTTAATACAATTATATGAATTCCGACAGCACACAGACGAAACTTAGTTAATAGATGAGTAACATATTAATGTATTAATGTCAAAAGCTGAACCATATTTACCATACATTCTCCGCGAAGATGACGCCTGAAATGATGTGAGATTGGCGCCCTTTTGACAATGACGATAATAATAATAATATTAACATACCACATTCAATAGCACATTTTTCATTTTGGACATACGCTCAAGAGTGCTTCAAAATGATATTGCAACTTTCTGTCAAAAACTTTTCTTTGAAAAGAGCCTGTGCCTTACAACTAGACCACCTCCCCCACGTTTCAAAGACAACGAACGAGAACTCCGAAAGTTCTTAACAATTGACAGTGTCTCCAATTTTCAGCCACAAAAGACCACACTGTTTCTAAAATTAATAAACATCGTTTCAATCTAGTGGTGAAGTCTCCATGGAACTTTTCCAACCACGGATGAAGTATAGTGGGCCGCTAAAGTACATGAGTGTATAGCTTATGGGGATTGTTTTTACATGGAGGAAAACGTGATATTTAGTTATTGCCTTATTAAAGTTTTTGTTGTTTTACATGGAGTATATAGAGAATCTTACACAAGTTGTCTTTTCGTGTAAACTTTTACTAAACGAGTTCAGGAAAACATTATTAAGCCTCTGGCGAGCTTTATTACGCTTTTATAAACAATTTTAATAAAAGTTTATACGAACAGACAACGAGTGAAGTATTCTTTTCATCACATGACAATAAAACCTAAGAAAATCGAACTTTAGCGATGTCATTTACTTTCAGATAATTTATACGCGGTAGCATATTGACCAAATAACACATAAATTGTAACCCAGAGCCAAAAATGTAGCTAAAACAACCTTCCCATTTAAATAACCTTAGGTTTAATATTTTTCCGCAACTAAACGAAATTCATGTTAATCATGAAACGATAAACAATTCAACCTTGCATGAACGCTTTAAACCGTCAATTTTAATTGTTCAGTATAGCGTAAACAATTTCTAAACCATATATGTAAACACGCGGATAATAACGGAGTAGGTAAATCGGTTATTTTATATTAACGTAGTTACGTATAAGAAATTACGTACTCGTGTTACTTACCTGGAGATAAGCGATGCCATGTGATAAAAAGTAATACTAATTGTACACAACAAGTATATATTATTTTCAAGATGTCTGCTGACTTCATTTATGTTATCCGTGTGAATCATAATTACGATATCGGCACTTTTGTCGGCTTTCTTTATGATATTTTTATCCTCTCGAAGATTATTTAATGCAGATATTTCTTCAGGTGATAGATTTGATCGATATTTATATTGTTTGGTCTGGAGCAAAAGTTCATTTGTAATTGCATCAATTTAAAAATCTAAAGTAGTATTTCTTCCTGATGGTGGAATGAATGTAGACTTATTTGATTTCTTAATATCCCATTTTTCAGCATTATATTTATAAACTGGTGACATTTCGCTATCATATTTATCCACGTAAAATTCCTTATTTCGAAGTCTCCTCGTAAATTCAAAAATGTCTTGTTTTAATTAAATTTCACTATGAGGTTTAGGAGTAAACACAATATTTTAAACTTTTTTTATAGTAAATGTTAATTCGTGTTACTCAATGTCTTATTTGACATGTTTAAAACAGTTTTCTTACCTATTTCTATTTCTTTCCTTATTTTTCTATGATTCTAGAAACATTACACAGTATATGGGGTGAAAATTGGATGAGATTATCTTTGATTTTATCTTTGGTTAGTTTACAGTCATGGGGTTACTTTTTTAAAATTATTCTTTTGATATTATTTAGTGACAAAATCTTTGTGAATTATTGGAATTTAGGAAGTGTGGAGATTTAATATAAAAGTGCTTAGGAACATTCAATAAGCGGATTTAAACTTCAAAAATGACACCAAAAAGGATCAGAATAATTTAGGATATTTGGAACTGTGAAATAAGTATTAATATTTTATTTTAACATTGTAATTATGAATTTTTTTTGATAAAAATTTGTAAAGTTTGTTGCTGGCTTTATTGTATCTTTGTCGGTACGCCTTGCGCGTAACACCTGCATAAAGCTGTGATTTAAGCATGTACGTGTATAAACAGTAAATATACAGTCCAACAATGAAATAGCTTTATCCTGAAAATTGAATCTAAGTGCTCTTAATACGCAAAGGCTGACATTAAGAGATGTATTATAAACATCGAATACAGACTATCTATTAGGTTAAACGTTACCTGTGTTTGGACTTGGAGCTAGTGTCTTTAAGAAAGCCTCAAGTTGCCTTGGATCTCGCAACACCTGATCGTCAACTTCATGGCGGATACGTTTAAAGTTTTCCCTCATACATTTAAAGATTTTATCTTCTTGAAGTGCTCTTTCACCTGTATGGTATAGCATGAGGAAGAATTATAAAAGTTAATACAATGTTTTCTTTTCTTGTCATTGATTAAATATTCCAATTTTTTTTCTAGTCAGCCCCTCAGCGCTGTGGGTTCGAATCCCGGTCTGGGCACTTCGGATTTTTAAAGTGAGGAAGCCTTCCAGCTGGCTTGCGGTAGGTCGGTGGTTCTACCCGGATGCACTCTGTGCCTGAAATAGTGTGCAGAGGTATCCCGGGGTCTTCCTCAACCTGTAATGAGCTGGGCGTCACGACATGACTGAAATACTGTTAAAGCGACGTTAAATTCCAAATAAACAAACAAACAAACATTTTCTAGTCTAAACAAGCTGTTGACAAATATGTCGATGTCAAGGTGGTGGACCAGAATGTTACATTGGATGTTCATAGTTAATCAGTTCAGTAGGCGACGACATATTTTCACGAAACTTGTTGCGGAGCAGAGTTTGTAGATACAAAAGCAAACAAGTTTTGGACTGTTATTTGTGGTTCCTAGGATCAGCACGATAATAAACAATTATACCAAAAACAATGTGTGATGTGTAAAGACATGCAATTTTCGATCATGATTATTTTCAAAAGTTCTAGAACGCTCTAATGGTTTGGTAAAATCATTTTTATAAAAAAAATCTTTATATAAGTTTCGTGTGCTTCCAAATGGTTTTACTTTTAGATTAAAAAGCACAAAGTTTAAGCTGTCTAAGGCAGACGCTGAGCGATAACAATGTGTATCATTGATCTCTGTTCACCAACAATATCTAGTTTCAAACCACACAATATGCATACAAACACTAACCAAACATTTAACAGCATCCAATTTGCTGCACAAAAACATCGACTATAAATACGAAAAAATAACATTTGTTCAGTATAAATGAGAGCTGCAGACCCTCTGAAGAGGCATTGTGAAGCCAAACGATCTTTTCATTATACATGTCCCTCGCTAATTGTTACACATAGCTCATTACAATAAAACAAGCACATATGATGTCAAAACATGCATTCTTAACAATGTGTTACACGTTAGAAGCTCAGAAATACGGTCAAATAAACAGATGACCTACAAATATATAAGTTATTTCATACAAGACCATAGAATAAAAACGTATACATTTTTACTAAAACAAACAGTCAAAGGCAAAGATATCAATCATTGAGATTTTTGAAACATAATTAGCTAAAACCTATAAATAACAAAATCTCACAACTGTACAATGTTTAACAAGAAAATGTAACGGGTCAATTACAAACGGGTTGTGGATATTGTAGTCAGTAAACACAGAACATGTTCTACATATGACATTACTAAAAACGTAGTACATGCATATGCTTGTACGCTAAACTTTCCATTTAATGTCATGTTATTCCTAGATATATGTGGAATATACTTTAAATGGGTGTACAAATAAAGGCAGACTAATCGTTCAGCAATCGCGAGTCTTGCTCCACTTCAACTGAATTAAAATAGTTGACTTACCTGAAGGTAGACCACTGATCGCATCCAGCATATTCAAGGAGGGAATACATTCCCTAAACACACCATGAAGCTCGACTGTTAACTCCTTCAAATCAGTAAAGATCGCCTTGTTCTTTAAAACTTTCAAATAGTTTTGCTTTATCATGGCAACGGTAGCTGTAATAATACAAAATAGAAGGAAGCAACTTTAACCAATGATTTTAATCAACGATTTTAAAAGCGGACAACTGCAATTACTCATTACTAGTTTCAACTTTTAATGTATGTTAAATACGCATTATTCCGGTTATCTTAATTCCAGATACCTTTTATTATTATACACCCATCACTACTATGTGAATGCGTACAGAAACAACAATTTTGTACCAAAACATGCTGTTTAGTTTTAAATGAAAGTAGAAAAATTCCATAATCATAATTAATAACTATATGTTTAATTAACCACTGACATGTTTCATTTCTAAATGTCAGGTCTTTTGTATCTATATACTAGTTCTATACAACAATGTTTTACCATTTAATAATTTGTTAAATACTTTTATAAAATGTAGACAAAGAATTCCTGATAGGGTAGCATCATTTTGAAGAAATAATTGCAGAATCCTGATAGAAACATCGCCATCTCGTTCCTTGCCAGTTAACATTGCCGAAGAAAGAAAGACGCAAGGATTTTTTTTACAATACTCGCATCTGTTTGTTTTGGTTCAATTCATGCAGAAAACTTTATCAGAAAACTTATGTAAGAAACCCAAGAGTTCATTTTCGGTTCTGAGTAACTATTTTGTTGCATTGAAATGTTTCTCTTCCTGGGAGAAAAACACGCGATTCGAGGGTATAATCTCCCATTTTTTTTTTTTTTTGCGGAGCGAGAATGTCAAACGGTTCTTTTCTGTGTAATTTCAAAGGAAGAGGGCCGAGATAGAGATGCTCCTAACATGATTTCATTTATGACTTAAACTTGCCTCTGGGAGTGACATAAAACAGTGACATAAATGATATTAACTAGTTACATAAACATAACTTGAAACCTGTTATAAACGCATTATATTGAATAACAAGGTATCATTTGCTGACGTTGCATATGACGTGATTTTCGACAGCGCGTTGTTATGACGTCGCGTTCTTAATCCCGCTTTTAACGGAAAAAACATATACAGGAGACGTTTTGTCTAGATGTAAAATTTTCTTAAAATGTCTATTTTTACGATAAATAGAATCTTACATTCGTGTTAATTCAATACCATATTTATGAAATTCGTTAACTAAAATCATATGACATTCGCCAAGGCTCGCTCCTCTATAAATAACAGATCATAATGAAAATGAAATAGAAGGATTTAATACTGCACCGTCATCTACAAAGTAGAGACAGGATGAAAAATGATAATGTTGGAGGAACTGCGATATCCAACTGTTTAAGTAGCCAAGAGCATCCATGTCTTGCCAAACGTAAGGATGTCTACTTGAACTGCAGTTTCATATAGAAGTGTCTGTTATATAAATCTGACATAACCTTCGTCTGATAAGTCATTTAAATAAAATAATGATGCCGGTAGTTATAACTAGAAATGTGTCCACAGGACACAGATGCCCCCACTTGCAGCCTTTGTCACAAAAGCAAAGGTTATAATTCTGCTCATATGTGGTGAATGTACATGAAAATTACCACGTGAACAATATTACAGATTATGGGGATAAACATACCAGTATTTTGATGGTTGTCGCTGAAATACATTTTCAGTCACCAGTGTATCA
>JAULCC010332341.1:0-11831 GCA_032358795.1 Nuttallia obscurata | reverse complement strand
GTTATATCTATGTAACTAGTTACATATGATATTTATGTCACTGCTTTATGTCACTCCCAGAAGCCAGTTTATGTGATTAATCTACTTAAGACATTCAGGTTAGTAAGAAAACAAGGGTGTGGGAATGTTTAACGTAAAGAGAAATATTAATATGCGTTTGTGCAAATCAATGCAAATAACTTTCAGCCTGCTAAGGGCGACCATGATACAATATGCAAACAGCCTTAATCCAAATTAGACGCCGAGTAAGGCTGAGTCTGAGCCGGTCGGCTGGGTTTTGTATCCAAATGACCATTAGGTTCTACACAAACTTCTCTATCTTTGACTTTTCTTTTTTTTTTTGTATTATTTTTTGATTTTTTGAAAAACAATTTCATTTCAATATGATTTTTTTAATGAAACAAATATAGACACGTGGTATTCAATCCACCTGGAAGTTCAATTTTTTTTTGTTTCTTGTAAAAAAAGCTTGTGTTTAAGTCCACCAATGTTAATAAAATATTGTTAAGGAAAGGCTCTCTATACACTACTGCTTCCGAGCTTATCCTTTTCACATCATTGATGTATAAATTGAGGATCTTACATGAGTGTTTATTCATTATCATATTTATGAAACGAGTTGACTGAACATATGACACGAGCCTTGGCGAGTGTCATGTGATTTTTGTCAACGAGTTTCATAAGAATGAAACAGAATAAACACGAATATAAGATTATATTTATCACATATAGAGTAATTTTTAGAGAAATGTACACTGAGCGCATTTTTTTCAACTGGTTTCAAGTTATTATGTATCTAGATACATATGATATTTATGTCACTGCTTTCTGTCACCCTAAGAAGCCAATTTATGTGATGAACTGTTATATTGATCACATAGAATGGCCTCTGGAAGTGACATAAATATCATATGTAACTAATTACATAAACATAAATTGAAACCGATTGATAAACCCGCTCAATTGAATAACAAAGTACCATCTGCTGCTGAGATTTGTAGAAATGTCCAGTCTTAATTGACGAGTTTAAAAAGCGACTGCACTACTCAAAAATGTCATTCTTAATTGCTTTAGAGTTGAAAAATCTCGTCAATGAACAAGTAAACAGAATAAATTTACATGTCCGGACTTGAACTAGGGTATGTTTCTATAAAATTCTATTGCTTAAATAAATCAAAATATATTGGATAAAATCAGCGTGAGTGTTTCTTGTAAAAACTAAACACAGAGTTCATTTTAGGTTTTATAAACTAAAGTCCTGGTTAGAAGAAAGTGACAACTTACTTTGCATTTGTTGGCAATTTCACGTTGGAAGGATATCGTCTGTAAAAAAGTAATAAAATAAAATTAAACTAAGTAATTTGTGGTCTATGTATGTCATGTAACTCTTTACTTCTAACTTTCAATTATCTTAAATCATCTAACAGCAGTGTATATAGTACATTGATTAGTAGCACGTGCCTCAGGTGATCGTCTCTTTAAAAACGTTTGAACATTGCCCATCATATCTTGGTTATACTATACATGTCACAACTTTTTAATTATTCATGCGTTGTATTATGTAATTATGTTAATGGCAATGTTAACCTGGGTGAGACTGAAACATATATATATATATATAATTATGATTATTTATGTCACACCCCTCCTTACGCAATAAAATCATTCTAGCAGTCAATAATATATTGCACAAAACATATCTGCACATCGCCGATTCGGCAAATGAAATAAAAACTTGCATGTAACTGTCATCGAGACTTATGTATTTTTATCTTGTTGCCGTCATAGCATGTCAACATAATTACATGTCAAAATAACTGCACGTCAGATAATTGCATTCCAGGCAGACACAGTAGACTCACTCGGAACATCTTAATTATGTCTAAAAATATCCTTGGAGAAAGTAGTTCTCCGTTTTCGTCACCAATATGGCTGCGCTCTAAATAGACAACGCCGTACACTAACGAAAGATTGGGTGTACAGTATGTCAAACAAAAAAGGGCATACATAAATTTACTATATACAATGGCAATTGTATTCTAATATTTTAGAATGTTGCCAATGCGTATAGTAAAATTATGCATGCCTCATCCAATGTTTTCGTTGAAGTACACCATTGACTAGTGCGCAGAAATATTACATCAGGATCTTTGCCGGATTAGGCCGACTAGTAACGACTAATTGAAGAGTCTCAATATTCACATTTCAAACTATTCATTCAAAACATAAAAACTTAAGCGCTTATGATTAAACAATATGTCGTACTTCTGAGAATGTGTGCGAAGTTTTTAAGGAAAGTGACTTTTAACAATAAATTTTTTATTTAAAAATAAGTTGAACCAGAAAAGTTTGGTAACTTTTGTGTTTTCGACTATATCAAGAACATGTCACATTTAACATAGCAGCCAGTCAAGGTTTACACTGTGGCCTTAGGTGTTTTAACAGAATCAAATCAAGATTGGAAGTTTCAATCCCATACCTGGATTTGTCCAAGTTGAGCTGTATGACTGCTTCCCGGTTTGGTATAGGAAAGTTGGCGTTCGACGAGCAAGAACCAATCGAATTGAGACTCAGTCTACTCTCAGACGGGTGACTGTGATGACTCAAGTTCCTGTAAAATACGGCATCGTATATAAAGTATTCGCTATACATGTATAAAAATTGTCAGTCTTACGCCGCCATAAAAAAGGTCGTCTGCTAAAAATTCAATTTGATTGAAAAGGGAAATGTTTGGTAGTTTGGTTCCCGTCGACATTAAAACAGTACGGTCAACCGGAACTCCTCGGATAACTCCGTCTTCCGCTATCATCCCTCGGATGTATTTGGTGGAAGAATATGCACAGATACTAAGCATCTTGTTCGCCGGAATAACACTGCACTAAAGAAATGAAGTCACGTGTAACATCCATTTTCAAGCTTAACATAAAAGCGTTTAATAAGACTTGACAACCTTTTTACAGTTGAACTGTCTTTTTTACAATGACTAGATTTGGCTTTATGGGTGCCGCCATGTTTTTAATCATGATTCCGGAGGTAGTCTCATGGCGACTAACTTGATATATCTGATGTCTGTTTCCTATAAAATAGCAAATAGTGCTGTGAATGACATAGTGTAAGGGGTCGCAACTCCAGACTAAACATCTGTATTTTTTTCTATCGACTTATTTTGACTGTGTCTGTCATTAAAGCCACACCCAAGCTTAAAAAGGTGTTAAAATCCCGTTATTTAGTGCATGAGTGAAAAATCATGAATAAAAAGTATCACTGAACACATGTAGTGTCTGTGAAATTCCATCCACTATTTATATTCGATAGATTAAAGTGTTTATTTCTGATTTTACTGTCATTGTAGTCTGAGATATTGTTTATATTCCGCAGCTCCAAAGGTATATCGGCGATATGCTCCATTCTTGGCTAAATATCACGAAACGCGAATAATCGAAGACGTAGTATTGAATGTGTACCACCATGTGTGTGATATCATCCGCATATACATGTACGTGCATATATTGTGTAAATGAGCAACCTCCGTTTATATATGAGGAGATCCGGTTTCTTTCGATAGTGTTCAGAATGTCAACAATGGCATACTATTTATTAGATAATCGATTTAAGTTTGTTGTTGTTTTTCTAATATTTATAGTATAATTGAAAACATTTAAGATACCCAATATTGCGATATACACCTCGATTGCCAGGCAAAATATAAGAAAAAAAGAATCAAATGGTTGTTATCTTTAGCTGTATAATGCCTTTTACAGGATATTCTAGATTTTTTAATTTTTACTCCAAAGTAGATAAACCCAATTTCATTAAAATCAGATCTATATCATTTTGCGGTATGATCTGACAACGACCTATTGTAATACGCCTTTAGCTGTTTTTCCGATCAGCCCAAATCGTGACATACACAATCGTGTAAGTAAAAGCCAGTCGGATAATTTGCGAGTGTTCCGATGGACAAACAAACTGTTGCTGACCACATATGGACATGAGGATAAATTTCAAGCATGTTATCCCTAAGGTTCTCGTGCTGGAAATATTAATTGTCAGTGTACCGACTGAGTGAAAGCTGGCGAGTGCGGTTTGAAAGGACTTTTTGGTAGGTTTAACAGACATTTTGATTGGTTAACCAAAATTATCTAAATATATCTAAAAGGGAAATTCCGAGGTAAATGCAGGTGACCATCTACCGTTCGTTGTCAGATCATTACCCAAAACGGTATAGATCTGATTTTAATGAGAATGTGATAAACTAGTCGTTATAATCTAAATATAATAAACCAGTCTAACGAATGGAGCACATGATCGTCCACAATGTTAAAAGGTAATCACTTGCAAATGATCTATTAGCATTCGGCATCCGTTCATAAACAGTTAATTATACATATTTGAAATTTATTCAAATTGCCTTTATTTTAATATCTGTTGATATGTGATACGTCATTATCAATTCTACTTTATCTTAATGTATAAAATAGATGTTTGCTTTGACTTTTGAATTTCTTTTAAGCATTACTTCAGATAATTGAGTGTATTTTAACATGCCTATATCTTATGGTAAAATCTCATCAAATACAAAAAGTTAACCCCCCTCCCCAAGCACCTCCTTAACTGACATATTTCCAATCCACAAGGATCGAGGAAACAAAGACTAGCAGCAGTATGTGTAGAAGTTTTAGTGAAAAGAGACAAACAGACTGAGCAATAGCTAGACTGACTTGATGACAGACAGAAATATACAAAGAAATAGACACGCTTAGAGAAATAGACGTAGAAAGACATAGAAAATGAGAGATAGAGGGAGGGAGACAAACACATGTAGCGACAGAGCTAGAGATACTGACAAATAGACAAACATAGGCAGAGACAAAGATGTAGAGAGACAGAGAATAGTTAGAGAGTGGTAGTTATAGGAACAGAGAGGCAAAAACAGAAGTACCGACTGACTGACAGTCAGATGAAGACAGAGAAATAGATAATCAGATGGGCCTTCGTGGCCGAGTGATTATAGTCATTGACTTCCAATCTCTCAGTCATTCAGTCCTTCACCACTGTGGGTTCGAATCCCGGTCTGGGCACTTCGGATTTTTCATGTGAGGAAGCCTTCCAGCTGGCTTGCGGTAGGTCGGTGGTTCTACCCGGGTGCTCTTTGTGCCTGAAATAGTGTACCGAGGTCCCCCGGGGTCTTCCTCCACGTGTAATGAGCTGGACGCCGCGATGTGACTGAAATACTGTTTAAGCGACGTTAATTTCCAAATAAACAAACAAACAAACAAACAAACAAAAGATAATCAGATAGAGAGAGAGAGAGACTGACTGACTGACAGACAGACAGACATGCAGAAAAATTCAGGGATAGCGAGATACAAAGACAAAGGCATAAATAGAGACAGAGAGTGAAGAGAGAGAAACAGATGGACAGACTGATGGACAGACATAGTCAGAGACTGAAAAGTACAGAGACAGGGATATAGATTGACAGGGATACAGAAAGACACAGAGAGACACAGAGAAACACAGAGAGGGACACTGAGAGAGACAAAGACATAGATATACAGAGAGACAGATAGTGACAGAGAATGACACTGAGAGAGAGAGACAAAGACAGATATACAAAGAGAGACAGAGAGACAGAGAGAGACACAGAGACACCGACTGACAGGCAGGTAGGTATATATAGAGACAGAGAAACAAACAAACATACAGACAGACAGAGATAGGAATACTGAGAGAAAGAGACCGACTGAAAGACAGACAGAGATAGACAGAGACAGACAGATACAAAGAGACAATTACCGACTGACATAGAGACTGTGATGGAAAATGGACACAGACCTACGGAGACAGAGACATAGGTGGAAAGTGAGAGAGACTCAGAGAGACAAGCAGAGATTGAAAATGATATAGATGTAAAGAGACACAGACATAGACAAACATAGATAGAAAGATGGATATGAAGAAAGAAACAAAGAGACCGACTTCCATACAGAAAGAGACACTGATAAAGAGAGAGAGAGAGAAAAAAAACAGAGGGGATAAATGGGACAGAGACAAAGCTTTGAAGATTCAAATCCAAACAAACGTTATAAATGTATATACGTTATGATCGATTGGATACGAGGTTTATAAATTACAGTTGTTTACTACAACAAGAAACGAACAAATTAACCTGATTACAACGTGGTTTTATAATTAACCATATTTTTCATAACATATGAATTTGTCGTTCATGTTAATATCAAACTGGGCGGGATAACCTTGCTACTAAGTGACGGCCCGCCCATCCATCAGGATTTATCTTGTTCCAGTACATCAATGTCCCTCGAGCGATGTCAAATGCCAAATTTAGCGCCTATAAGATAAAGATCGCAATGTTTCATGTCATTTACTATATGGAAAGCAAGTGAAAAGATATATTCGCCCACAAAAACCACCGTCTTTGAGTTCGTATGGAGAGCTTAGATTTATGAAACGCATAAAGTTGACAGGAAATAACGTTTTGTTCAGGCTAAATTGACATATCTTTTCTGAACAATAAATATCATTTGGCTTTGAAAAGAAGTTCGATTTTGAAAAATGTCCTACAATGAATAGTAGTGTCACTCTGAAAAGATGAAAGGTTTTACGGCAATATGTTTAAAGAGCGCGATCTTCTGATATGAAGGATCTTAAGACGACCTATTACTGATTTATTCTTGAATGATAGGCTTTCCGAATTAGCTATGCATAACCTTTTTTTTTATATCGGCCAATCAGATAAGGCGTTTTACCAGTTCTTCGGATTTAAACAGTCAAGTTTAAGTCACGAATTTAGTGTATCTGGTCGTGTTAAGAAAAGGAAATTTCTGCTAGTTATTATGACTCCGCTAAATATAGAAATTGTGTAAACTTTAAAAACCCTGAAAGCTACAATCTGATTGGCTGTCTAATATTATCCAGAATACGACGTCAACACGTCGTCCTCAGATCCTTATAGCACAGCGTATATTGAGGAGATGTACTTTAGTCAGATACGGTTTAAGGTATGATGTATGTCACAATGTATGACATTACCAAACCCTTTCGATCCACCCCTCAATTAAATTCAAATCAGAAATGAGGCTTGGATTTCTCTGGAGAAACTGAGTTGCTGAACGAAATCCATTCTTCCAACCACTGTAAATATCGTTAATCTCATGAAATAAATAGATATATTGCAAAATATAACTTAGTGCAATTATTGATATATGAAAACCTATTGTTTCAATTGTATTTAAATTGTTTAGTTGATATGCTATTTAACCATATTTGTACTAGACTCAGGCGGTTTGGGAGAGGGAAGTGTGCGTGTGTGTGTGGTGGGGTAACAGCTTATCAAGAGGAGAAGCAGTGTTAACTTTCATTTCAAAATCTAACCGTTTCTGATAATTTACGTCTGCTAGACTGTGGAACTGCCGACCTCTATGGCGGGTGTATTCCATTCGGCTGGGTTTCGTATAAAAAATGAACAAGTTCTACCAAAATATCCACATTCCTTTTCTCCATCCATATATTTCTATGTGTTTTTGTGTGTTCTTATTGTGCTACTTTTCTGATGTATGTTTGTTTTCATTTAAAATTTGATTTTTTTAGTTGATTCATTTTTTTACTTTATTTTTCAATCAAACAAGAAGTAAACTCATTTCCATTTCTACGTTATTCAATGAAACATGGAATACGCATATTTGAATTCCACTCATACTCACAAATTATTGCTAAATGCATAATAAAGCTCAAAATCGAAGAAATCATATTGTCTTTTTTGCAGGTGAAACAAGGTGTTTATCGCAATAACTTTTCAAACGCTACTACGAATACTAGAAAAACAATTACAAATTTAAGATGAAGTATTTATTTGCACATCAGTGTTGCCATTCTGAACCCTGTCAAATAGTGGATAGAATTTCACGTGATAAACTACACGTGTTCAGTGATCTATTTTATGATTATGCACGCAGTGGTTACAGACTGAATCTTTTTCAAATGGAAATAAATATGGCGTAAACTAAAATCCTTTTTCGATTTTACTGATGTATATCTTAACCTTCTGTTAACTGACATGGATGAATTATTTCACAGCCTAGTTGCCCGTTCCACGCTGAAACTCCGGTATGCTAGATGCAATCTCTTAAATAAAAATTACAATTTTGCACGTAGTGTGCAAGTGAGAAATAAATGATGCGGTTTAAAGTGTTATAGTGAAAAGTTACTTATTGGGTTAATGGTCGCACGGTTTCTAAATCTACAGACGCATAAGCCAAAAAAATAATATAAAAAAAAAACACAAACAAAAAAACCAACAACATTAAGACGGATATGAATATTAAAAACGTTTATCTTAAATTCTTTGGTTGTCGTTAATAAGGTAGGAAAAAGTCATTGTTAAATTTGAATTATGAGGAGAACCACACGAACTATTAGTTATAAAAAGTTAAGCCACAGTTTACATGCAATATAAATGACGCGAAGTTTAAGCAAGGATCACACACAATACTTATTAAACGAATCTAATAACGCAGTGATGACAAAAATAAAAGGATCAAACTTATATTTGTTACGTGAGTTTTAGGCAAGGATCAAACACAATATTTGTTATGCGGATATAAGGCGAGGGCCACACACAATATTTGTTATCGGCGACGATCACACACGGCAAGAGTCACACACAAAATTTGTTACGCGGATATATGACAAGAGTCACACACAATATTTTTTACGCGGATATAAGGCAAGGATCACATGCAATATTTATTACGCGGATATATGACAAGAGTCAAATACAATATTTATTACACGGATATCACAAACAATATTTATTACGCTGATATATGACATGAGTCAAATACAATATTTATTACGCAGATATCACATACAATATTTTTACGCGGATTTAAGGCAAGAGTCACATACAATATTTATGACGCTGATATATGACAAGAGTCAAATACAATATTTATACCGCGGATATCACAAACAATATTTATTACGCTGATGTATGAGAAGAGTCAAATACAATATTTATTACGCAGATATCACATACAATATTTGTTACGCGGATAAGGCAAGAGTCACATGCAATATTTATTACGCGGATATTAGGCGAGGAACACACATAATATTTGTTAAAGGTGTATATCACAATAGTTTGTGCGCATCGTACTGCGCAGCTATAATACTATTCTCTCGGAGTAGTTATTCTTTTTTTTTTTTAGCTCTCACTAACAGCCTGGCCAATTTCAACAAAGCTTTACAAAAATGTTCCTCGAGTGGTCCTCTTTCAAATTTGTTCAAATAATTTGATTCCATGCAGAACTTTGGTTGCCATGGCAACAGAAAGGAAAAACTTTAAAGTCCTTCTTCTCCAAAACTACTGGGCAGATTTGAAAATAATTTGGCATAAGTGTTCCTTTGGTGACCCTCTACAAAGATTGCTCAAATTATTTTGATCAGTGAAAAACATGGCCGTCAGGGGGCGAAGTCAGGTTTCCTTATATGGATATAGTGAAAACTTAAACTGACTAATACTCTAAAACTAGTTGTCAGATTTGTATTGTTTTTTTCAAATAAAGGTAAGTTATAATAAATCATGCTGTTCTATAAAGTATGTAATCTCAAATATGGCACTTCCATGTTATGTTTATTGGTTAACTGATAAGTGTAAAAATATTTCAGCACTGTATGTTAAATTTTATTTGGTGGATTTGACTGCACTACTAAATTTTGGGGTTTTATTGTATTTACAGATATTTTACACAAATACTTTGTGACTTTTTAGAGGAAAAGTAAGTTTAAGGTTGTGAATGAAAAGTTTTGGCATAGTCTTTCTTTTATAGAGGTTCGCCTGAAAGGCAAATAAAAAACCCATTTTTTTCGGGTTCTTTACGGAATTTGATGGTGTAAAGTGAAAAAAATAGCCTGGATACCCCACTTTTTTTCTTTTCATATTGTTAAGTATTGTATACAGTATAAATACATGAACTTTAAAAAAATCTATCCGTACAAAAAAATTTTTTGGCTGTTTTTCTTCAATTTTATGGGTCGGATCGTCTCCCTTTCTTCATGATTTTTTTTATAAATAACATATTTTTTTTCTAAAGGACATTATTTCAAACAGATTTGGGGCTTAACAACAATTAATTATTATATTCCAATGAAAATAGTGTATAGAAATAGGTTAGTTATGCATTTGAACAGTTAGAATACATATTTTAAATGATGTTCTCAATTTAGTAAACATTTGCCTAAAGGGGCCTTACGGTGGGGTCACACAATGGGCTATAATCCAGGAACAAGCATGGTGACCCGTATTTGTCTTTTAGCCATTTTGTTTGGAAAGGATTGATCTTGATATGTTTAAAATTTAAAATAAATCTATAGAACTTATTGTGATATACACCCTTAAGCAGCTGTTAAGCAAGGATCATTAACAATATTTGTTACGCGATCAAAGGCTTCGTATAAGAAAACTGAAAAAATCAACAATACAATAGGATTTGAAGATTTGGAAATACAGGATACATCCCCCACCCCAACCAGCTATTAGTATTTAGGCAAGGTTTACGGATGTATACGGTCGTTATGTAAACTGTATTTCAAAGGGCGTATTCTGGACGAAATATCAATTAAAAGACATTTCCTTCGTTTTTTACTAACACTGAAATGGTTGTGTGTATAATATACAAATAAAGAGTGGATTTCGAGAAAATTTGAATTTTAAGCAGACGACAATTTCAAAAAATATAGTTTATAAGACTTTATGTCTCTCGTTTCAATCCTTTAAATAGTGTAATACTGCATATATTTGATGTTATGTATTTGCGATTAAAATCTGCTTAATTCAAACAGGTAGGATTATATAAAAAATAAATACATCCCTTAAAAGAAATGCAAAGAAATGTATTCCATTGTGTGTCGAGCTAGTCGATAAAATAAATATGTAGAACTACGCGCGTAATTCTAGTAATAACAATCGCACAGTAGATCTAACTGCGGTGGTCGTCATGACGTAAAAATGTCAAATCTGACCGTTGGTCAATATGTTTATAAAGGCCAGTGTCTGTTTATTGCGTGCATAAGTGACATTTTATGTATTATGATGTACACGACGTAGGCTTGTAAATTGTCTTTCTAGATCTATAAGTGTTTGGTATGCCAAACGACACTATTCACCTTTTTTAACAATCGGCGTTTAAGTGGAAAATTATCTCCTGCGAGGCTGAGAAAGCATGAGCCGCAAGCCGTAATTTATTTGAATTGGTCATATTCAAATTCGTCTCGCCTGATAATTCATTCGCCTTGCCAGACTTTCTTCGTCCAAGTTACAAACTGATTAGTTTCTATATTTACGTAATTGTTTTATAGTGCCCCTATAGTTCCCTGTATTAAAGGTGCGCCATGTACATACCCACGTGGTAGAGAGCCATACGGGTCCCATTGTTCGTCCCATCTATTTCTGTACGCCTGTTCCAGTCTCAATGGTTCTAGGCTAAAAGTAAATATCATGGGTCAGAGAAGCGACACACGCGTTTTAATTTGCTTAGTTGTCATATGCTTATTAATATTGGCGTAGGAGGATTTCAAATGTGTGTGTGTGTGTGTGTGTGTGTGTGTGTGTGTGGTGGGGTGGGGTGCATTTTTTATCTGGTGAAAGGGGTGGGATTTATTCTGTCTTTGAAGTAAAGTTACAATGCTTGTCTCAATTATATTTTGAAAAATATATTAGACAAATTAAAAAGTTGGTGTATGGTTGGTTTGAAGTTTTTACTTTGTCCACCTCGATGTAAAACTAGCCTTGGTTAACTTGCCAAAGT